>CAODLS011149650.1:0-11319 GCA_948243855.1 Flueggea neowawraea
TAGAAAATTCAAACTTTGAATGCAATAAGAAATTAAATTAAATTTTAAAATTTCTCATATTTACATTTGTGTTTCGTTTTTCTTGGTCAATATGAATTAAAATTTTAAATTTTATAACTAATTACAACTAATATTATACAAATTTTTTTAATAAAAAATGAAAACAATAGTTTATAGTTAAAAAAGCCAAAACTATTTCTTGTAACTCATAAAAAAAAATAGTGAAACATAAAAAATAATTATATGTGTGAAAGAAAAAAAAAATATAGAGAGAGAAAATGCATTTAATGAGAGAGAGAAAAGGGAAAAAAAGTATTAATTAATGAAAGAGAATAAAAAAATGTTTTTAACATTTTTCTTTAACAAATTCAAAAAATTGAGAAAATGCTACATAAGCTACAATAAATGCCTCAATGGTTGTTGCTTTATATATATTTGCACATGTGGGTTTACCAACAGACCATTTGAAAAATGTATTGGTTCAGCTGGAGCAGTTGAAACAATCAAGACACCACCGCTTCGCTGTCTCAAGCTGGCAGCTGAAGCTTTGCATTGTTTTTCCAGCTGAAAAGAAGAGATTAGAAGAGAGTATATTAGCATTCAACCAAACTGTCATAAAATATTTATATTGTAAGAGAGATCAAGGAGAAATTATTGAAGTAGCAGCATTTGCTCACCTAATAAAGTAGTAATAGAAGAAATCTGCATAAAGAACTGTCTGGACTAAACCAGAGATGCAAGCTGACATATAAAAGGAAAGGAAGGTCAGAATAGAACAGATCTGTATGAGAAACAATGTTGAAACCATCTAAATTTGAAGTCAGTTAAGGTTACCTATCCAGCGACTAAAATGTGTCTCTGTGAAATAGCGGTAGATCCAGTTCAAGATGTAGAATGCACGATAAGCTCTGAGCATTGAAGATTTGTTAGCAAATAGATTGTTTATGAATTTGTACACTGGTAAAAAAAACAACAATTTTGAAATATATTCAAAGTAAGTCCATGAGATGGCATTTCTTCCACCATGCACACCTCATCATTAGGCTTTACCCAGGCATTGAGAGCAATAAATCATAGTACAAAGCATTTACGTACATACTCCTGGTACTAAACACATTAACTACTTAGTCTTCTCCACCACCATCATTCCACTTTATTTTCTCCCAGAAACTACTGGGGAAAAAAAAGAAACTAGGCAGAATTTAACTAAGTAGTTCTTCACTGTTACTAAACATTAAAGCCAGCCCCAGTCTGGCACGGAAAAAAGATTCAAGAATCCAAAAATAATAATATATACAAAGAACCTTACGATATTGACAATTTCAAATGAGCATGCTACATACCCGAGAAAGAAAACATATTGCCCTGTCAAGTTATCAACGTTTCCACTTCTTTGGATCAACACTAATTGGGGAAGAATTGCTACCGCCTCCAAGTAGATTGAGAATGCCCAAAATATCTGCAGCAAATACATTTAAAACCAAAGGAGAAGAAAACAGCAAGTTAAGAATAACAAAGAAACAGATATAACTTCGGACCTATAGATTAGAGACAAAACAAAGTAACACAGAAAGGAAAAATCGGTGAAACACAGCTGATCAGCTACGATTTATTAATCATTCAAGCACAGTGTCGCAGATTCAATGCCTGTATATAAATTTGGAAAAGACGGTTGAAGAAGGTTAATTCTCGAGCACAACTCCGATCCACCAAACTTCGTTGTGGTAATCTATGCGCGCTGAATAAATCAAAATCTACGCAACAGAGGTATATATCTGAGCTTAATTAACTATTAATGTGAAATAGGCAACCACGTAAACAACAGATAACCTCTTGAACTGTGAATTTCTCGTGGACGAGAAGCGCCAAAGCGAAGCAAGCACCGACGAGGAAATGATGACGAAACGTATCAAGCGTTTTATCGTAGGACCGCCTCACAACATGGTGGCTTCTCATGCACCAGACGATGGCGAGAGAGCTGGCAACGAACACAATTTTCATAACAGTGTTGTAAACGGAGACGAACTCCGTGAACAGATCCAAGTACCGCGTCAAGAACACCAGCGCGTACAGCTCCTGCGTTTTCAGCGAAATCCCTGGAAAACAAAATTAAAAAATTTCAATGAATAAAATTAAAATTATAAAAATTGAGGAAAAAAGAGCACCGTTTGTAGTTAGTACCGGAGCAAGATTTGGTGGCGTAGATTTTGAGGAGGAGGATAAGAATACTTATCAAGTGAGTCATGTCGCCGAGGAACCTGAAGATATTCATGGCGAGAAATGAGAATTAAATTTTGGATTTTTGGATTTGAATTTGTTTTCAGTAAGAAACGAGCCCTAGATTTTAGAATTTGGGGAAGTGACCGCTTGAATTGCGTGGAGTGTGAAAGAAAAGAGGACGGCGAGCTGACGCGGCACCTGGGTAACGGCTTTTACCTCGACGGCTCACATGACGGAGTTGAGTTGGCGGGTAATAGTTATTCAGTGGAGCAAAGGTTCACTGAATGTGATGCTCCCTCTGAATAGTGAAACGACAAATGGTTTTTTAGTTGAGTTTTTTTTTATTATCATCAAATTACTGAAAAGTATTAAAATAGGGTGATTTATTTTATTTTATTTTAAAGTTTAACTAAAATTCACTCAAAATATCTATTTTGTTAATGAAAAATTATGAATAATTGACATAAATATTTTAGCATAATGTATGGATAATTAGGTCCATTTCATTTTTATAAGTACACTTTTCAGTGGCTCAAACCATAGACATTTTTTTTTCTTTCACTACTTCTCAAATCACAAAATTATAATATCATCAATACAATTGAATTATTAATAACATAATTATATTTAATATTTAAATAAAATATCAATAATTCATTGGTATACGAAACTGTAATATTGAGAATAAATAAAATCGCCTACCAAAAAATTACTAAAACAAGTCAAATAATGCATTAAACATTTATTAACTAATGAAACCACTGTTTAACGTAGGTAAAAAATAGGGAGGAGGAATGAGATAAGAAAGGTGAGGACCCATCTCACATGGCAAACCGAGAGATTCAGAGAGACATGATTGAGGCCTGAAAGTGGACTCCAAGTCTCTCTTCCCAACTTTCTTATTCACAGAAACACACACACTTCTCTTTGCTTTCCGTTCGATTCCACTCATTCCTTTCCCCTTCCCAGTTTTCTCTCCGATCCTCCTCCTTGATCCTTGTCGATTGTCTTTCAGACGTCAAACCCACTCCCTGTATTAAAAACTCCACCCACTTGTCTCTCTCACGCACACCCAACTGCTTCACAAAGTTAAAGAAAACATTGTCCCCAACTACCATTACATCACCACTTTCTTTCATCCCCCAACTCTTTTTGTTTTCCTGAAATTGGCTCCTTTTCTTTGCCTACGTAATGGGTTGTGCCAGTTCTTCACCTGCTAAGGGAGATGGTATGCAATTTCTCACTCATTCTTTAATGGGTTATTTTCATTTGTGTTCTTTGATTGATTTCTTTGTGTTTTCTTTGATTGATATGAGTTGAATTTCAGTTAAAGATGGGGTCTTGTTTGATTAGCTGTTGTTTCTTGGTTTTGGTTTGTTTGTGGATTTAGGGTTTGAGTTGTGGCGATAATCGGATTCTTTTCGGTGTGCTATTTCTTTCGCATTTTGGTTGCCTCAAGAAATAAAATTGAGTCTTTGATCTATTGAATCTGTTCGATTGATGTTTGATCTGAGTTGGCTACTTGTGTGGTTGTTATTGGTTTCGCCTTGTGGATTCAGTTTAATGAGACTACTTCAAATTCCCTTGCAAATATGTTATTAATGGGTGTGCCAACTATAAAAATAAGCAAATTGTTTGTGACATGGGACTAATTTCATTAAATAAAATCTTTTCTTTATGACAATGACCTTGAGATTTTTTCATAAAGTGGAGCTTAAAGTTTGATTGATGAATCGTATTCCCTTTTATGTGTTTGTCCCACAGTGATCAGTAATTGTAGTATTGACAGATGGTTGGTTAGTTTCTCAATTTCTCATTGGTAGAAATTAGATTATGCGGCTTCACAATGTTTGCCGAAAAGGAGAAAATCTTGTATTGTTTTTTTATCTTCTTTTAGTAGAAGGGGTTGAATAACTCAATATCGATCCGTTGATCGCGATAGTGGCAGTTGGTATTCTGTGAGTTGAGAATATCAATATCTAAGGTAACAAAAGTAGGGTGATTGCTAATGAGTTTTCCACATGGAGAAGCCGGAAGTAAAGGGGAATTCTACTAGAACTCAGAATGCATCAGTAATTGGCTTTACATTGTATCCTGACATTGTAATAATTTGAAAATTAATTATCAATTTCGGTGATTAAGCGAACATTGCTTTAATAAGTTTTCTACATTGCTTTCTCCTTGGTAATTTTGCGTTGTATATATACATGTACATACCTAATCAATGTTTTGTGTGCAGTATCTAGTAATTTCTAGTCTATTTGATTTTGATGTCACGTTCTAAATTATTATATTTGAATATTTGTTAAGTCTGAAACTGATAAGTGATATGTGTGCCTGAAAATTTGTGTGCTTCTGTTGATTTATCTTCTGTTATATCTACCCTATTCTCACAGAGAAAACAAAGAGAATACGGAAGCCAAAACCTTGGAAGCATTCTGAGCCACTTACAAGGGCTCAACTAAACCAGATGCGTGAAGAGTTTTGGGACACTTCTCCTCATTATGGTGGGAGGAAAGGTTTGCTTCCCCTGATTTGTTCACGATTTTTCATTTTCACTTATCATTTTTGCAGTTGATTAAATATCTGAAGATATATTCCATAATATCTTGTGTCTATCTTCTTTTATTTGTTGTAATACTCATTAATGAGAGTCAGTTTTTTCTTACCATCTCATGTCAGCTTCTATGTTTTATCAAAATTGGTGGTGGTAGATTGAGTAGAAATTTGTGATGAATTTATGAATATCTGAGTAATTCCTGGGAAAAACGAATATCCTTAAAGAATTTACATTTTGATCTTATCAGAGATATGGGATGCACTTCGTGCTGCTGCTGAGGCTGATTTAACTCTTGCACAAGCGATCATAGAGAGTGCTGGCGTAATTGTTCAAAGTGAGGATTTGACTATCTGCTATGATGAGAGAGGTGCAGATCAATTCCTTCCTCTTTTGTCTTATGAAGAAGTTCTGTAAATATGTTAATCCAAATCAGTGTCTTTATATATCAAAGATTATTCCCTTCTACACTTGTGTTGGATTGCCATTGCATATTTTTCTCTATGCAGAAAAATCCCATAATTTCATTCCACTTGCTACATTTCTGTTGCAGGTGCCAAATATGAACTTCCGAGGTATGTCTTGAGTGAGCCAAGCAACTTGATTCGAGATAATTGACAATAGGATGAAGAATGCAATGCTCGATTAGACTGTAAATCCTGTACAAGTTGATTCCTTAATTCTTCTGAAAACACATTTTCTGGTTGAAATTCCAAACTTTCTGTCGTCGATGTAAAGCTTAGGGTGAGGTTCTGAGATGTGAATCAAAGAGAAGGGTTAACAGCTACTCTTGCATATTGATAGAGCCTTTTTCACAGCTTTATCTCCTTGTATCATAACATGGATTTCGGAATTGTGATATACTGCTCTTACCATTTGTATTAGAAGAAACAGAAGTAGATTCAATAGAAGTCCAATATTTTCATGCTTATATGGTAGGAAATCGATCCTTCTTCATTCTTTTCTTTATTTGTTGGTATAGAAAGTGGATTTTAGATTGAATAGCTATTTAGTAGTGAAAAGGAAAATTGTTGTTGATGGTGAATGATGAACAAATTACTTTCTGCATATTAGAGATGGTTGGCTGAATGTGAGATGACCTTTCTGATGGTACCGACCACCTTATCCAATATCACCATCTCTGACGGTGAAAGCCTTATATTTTTGCAGCATGACAGCTTCATTTCATTTGGGCAGTTAGCTTCTTGCTCTTAAAGATCTCTGTAACTCAAAGTCAGGACAACTCAGAGCATATGCTGCTATTATGAGATATGTAGTTGGTCTCAAACTGCAAATTTCCTGAGTGGTTTGGTTTAAAAATTTATGAGAATCAGAATTAATTATATAGAGAATGGAAATCATAAGAATTGAAATTAAATTATTTTTATCGTAACTGTTTAGTTTAATATGAAATCGAAAATTGATTCTTATAATTATCTGTTTGATTTATATTTATTATAGAATCGGAATCAGTCATATAACATTTTACACACACATATATATAAACTAAAATTTCACAAAAAATAATTGATAAAAAAATGTATATCAATACATGAAATAAATTAAAAAGAATACAAAAATAAAAAAAAATACATAAAAAATGTAATGAGAACATATAAAAAGTTTAGGTAAAGATTGGATAATTTGTGAGTTGACCCAAGTTTTGTTGAGATTGAATTTAGATTTTTTTTTTATTTTTTAATATTAATTAAATTAATAATAATTATATAAAATTAAAAATTAAAATATATTATAAATTATTTGTTAATAGTTGTTTTTAAAAATAACTCATTTCGATTTTCATAGATGACAAAGATAAAAGACAAAAAAAATAAAAAATATGATAAAAAAACATACCCTTTTAAAATTAATTATAAGATAATGATAATCTGATTAATAGCGAATTTTCTGTTAATTAGTTTACCAGGTCAAGAATAATCTGACCCTCTAACAAAATGAGAATGAAAATAAATTTTTAGTGAATTAAATACAAACAACTATTATCCATTCTCATTTTCACTCAAAAACTATAAACCAAATGCTCCCATACAGAGGATCTGTGTCATGTGCTAGGTTTCTCTTTCGGCTACCAACTCAACACATATTTACAATATCCCCAAGGCTAATTACGTAAATTACTCCAAATAATCAAAATTACAAGAAAATAATTGAAAATTTAAAATTTTGGTTTTTGTGCGTGTCCCTATTAAATATCAAAATTACAAAAATGGCCTTTACAAAGTCAAAATTATAGAAATAATCCATAAACATGTATATACTTGTGTTTTTTTGTTTAGTTTTAGTTTTTTTTTTTAACTAGCAACTAATGTTTTTTCTTTGTTTTTGATTTATTTTTAGTTTATTTAAATTGCAAACTAGTGTTTCCTTCTTTTTGATTTTCTGTTATTATTTGAAACGTTTTTAGTTCTAAATCTTAAGTAATATCGGTACCGAAAAATCAAAACGGACATCAGTAGTCGATAGATTAAGTGGCTGGAATAAACCATTAGAGACTGCATTACCCAATTCTAAAGAAAAAAAGATTAAAGGGTGGAACACATTTCCAAAATTTTGTCTGTTCGGAACTGGACATGAAGGAAAGTTTTTTTGATGCCCTCCACATAAAAAAAATAAATAAAGAAAGAAAGTCATTTAGATTATGCAAATCAAAGATTTGTGGCATTATTGACCTTTTTAATCCCATCCCCACCACTAGTAAGGCTAATAAAAACAATAATCCGGCCTCGTTTCCATTTCTCCAATTATTGCGTCTAAATCATTTAAATGGGGACTTTGGCCAAGATTGTCTTTTTTCTTTTAATCAAGGTTTAAAACAATATAATTACACTTTAAATTAGACTAACCTCGCCAACAGGACTACATTTCCATTGCTATAAAGCTTTTTGTTACTTTATGGTAGTAATTATGGACATGGGTTCTAAAAGCATTCAACTTTTGAATTGAATATTTACTCACTAGATACCCCTTTTGTTCTTCTCTAGCTTGTCCTTTTAGCCTCTTTGACTTTTTTCCCTTCCAATTTCATGAGTGGCACCGCAAGGTTGTTGATTTTAAAGCAATGATTCATAAAATCAGAGTCCATCTATTATTTTTGTGGCATCTGAATGAATTAATTGTACCGCCTAAAAAAGAGGCCTGAATTGCCACATGAACCTCCAGTTTATTAGATGTTATAATCATAAATAAGTGTCCTTCAACTACTTGGTCACAAGACAAGGATTTTTTATTTATCTTGTGCTATATAGTTCCCGAACGTGGTCTTATCACGGTCATGCTACCGCTCAGCAGCAACATGACTGTTATAGGCATAATCATGAAGGTAGCTTTACTTTAAGTTTGTGGTCACTGTTTACCAGAAAGGCTTAAAATCCCTCCCGGATTACGACTAAAGAAACCAATTTTTAGTGGCGGGAATTTTGCCACTAATATCTTATACGGCAAAACTCGGATCTTTAATGGCGAAAATATTCTTGAATTGTACCATTTGTTACAAACTCAGGTGTAAATTGGGACCCTTTTATTGATGGACTAAATATTAGTGTTGTTCGGTTTTGTGGTGGCTATGCCTTGGAATTGGAATGACAAATTGTGCATGAATGCAACTCCCCAGCTTTCTCTTGTGCCCCACTTCAGGTTCATGTTGGGTTAACCCACAAACTGGGACATTCAATCCTTTCCACAAAATCTAGGTGACTATCCCCTTGCACATAATATTTGAGCCAATCTTGATGGACCTCCATTTCAAGATTTCATTGCATAATCTCATTTTAATTCACTGAATACTGGACTCTCTTTGACTAGAAAGGTCCACTGTGCCTGAAAATAATTCACATCCAATAAAAAATCATTGCTAAATCAATTTCCCTTCTTTTTTTTCCTTCTGTTTCCAGAGCACATGGTAAGTCTCCTAGGATCATCTGAGAGAGAGAGAGAGAGAGAGAGGGAGGCACAATGAATATGAAAATATTTTAATTCTTTTGTCTTGTTAGGGTATGGTTGGTCGGAACGTGAAGGTGCAAAAGAGCATCTCAGAGACATTAGATTGGATGGGGATACTGTGTGATTTGAGAGGGAAGAAGAGGATAATGCCAATAATGGCCCATTTTTCATGGACATGGCCTCACCAAGAATCAGGAGCTTCATGTTTGTGTAGGTCATCTTCCTCCACCATCACCTGACCCCCTCGCACGTGACTCTTTATACTCATCTTAGCCCACTTCCTCTATGCCCTACACATATACCTTCTTCTTACTCCGTTTCTTTTTAGTGAGACGGTTGGTAGATTTAATCCTTCTTGAATGGGTAACGAAATCTCTTTGTATGAGTCAAATTAAGTATTTTGTCCCTTGCATTTGTTGTATTCTCGTCTTTTATTGCTGCATAGTACCCGATCATGGCATGTTTTGCTCATTCGTCTACTTCTGTGCAAACATACATACATCCATGATGTTTGACAAACCCAACATCTTTAACGCCAAATTAAGAGTCAAAAATGTGGAAAACATTTCATAATAGATACAGTTTGTCATATTATAATCTCCATAAAGAATTTCTTCTGTTTCCTTATAATAGTGTCTTCGATAACAAATAAAATTTATTTATTTATGTTGATTCCACTTAGAGTTAAACTCCCCTATAACAAAATTTAAATATTTAATTTAAATTTCTCATTTCGATTTTTATTTTTTTAAAAAATAGTTTAGATCTTCAAAATTAACGTAGGCTAAGATTTTCCCTGTTATAACTTTGCAATCACTATTTAAATAGTCAACTAACATTTGTTAGAAAAGGAGGGCCAAAATAAATCCACAAGGATTTGCTGTTTTTCCTCTAGCAGAAGAAGAAAAAGAAAAACTAAATTATCCAAAAGAGTTAAATTCTTTGCCGTCTTAAAGTATAGTAAAATCTTCTTTAGTTTTTTGGTTTTGAAAAAACTCATATTTCTTTCATAAGATTCTCTTAAGCGTTCAACCATTCGTTTCTGTTCGTTAAATATAATAGATTTTAACAAAAAATCTATTTTATCCTTATTTTTTTCCTTCAATCTCTCTCTCTCACGCACACATACACCAAATCTGTATATATATATATATAAAAGGCAATTCCCTCTCTCTGTCAAACCTCAACAATATGCAAGTAAACCAAATCACAAATTAACACTAGCCAAAACTGACCAAATATTAATTTCGAAGGCAATTCAAAATCCTTCTAATTCACATACTTAAGCTAATCAAACCCGCAACTAATTTTTCAAATAACAAGAAGATCTACAAGCGAATCCGACTAATTTCATCAGATCTAAAAAATGACACAAAATTGAAACCTTAGAAAAACAATTAAACATAGGAACACAATAACAAATCTAGTTGCAACACAAAGCCCAATTGCCCCATTTTCATCCCTGAAACAAACTCAGTTGCAACAAACTTAGTTGCAGCACAACTGCCTCCTCTCTTCCCATCTCTCTCTTTTCTACTCCACCTCTACTGCCTCTCTGTCACTTCATCTGACGATGGCGACTAGCACAACGGCGACAAACTGTTGTGAACCAAGCAGAGGACGCAACGAAGAGAGAGATTGATTGGTGACATTTTTGGTGTGAGCTTGGTTTCTTCTTTCCAGAAACTATCCTCTCATGACAAAGTAGCGAGATCGAAGATATGGTAGGTGTGTTTGATGGAGTATGTGAAGAGAGACGAGAATGGTGGCGGAGGGAGAGAGAAAGCGGCGATGGAGAGAGATATGGACAAGTTAAGGTGCGATTTGGTTAAAGCTCACAATCTATCATCTATATGTGCCTGGTTGTGTTAACGACGAATGCCTCTTCAACGAAATCGCTTCACGACGATGAGTAGCGGAGGAATCAAGCGATGGTTTGTTGTGGGGAGTTAGGGTTCCGAGAGGTGGGGCCAAGAACGAAGGTTTATTCGGAGGCGGTGTCAACGGTGCTGGATGCGTGTGTTTAATTTTGAGGGAATGGTATGGAGGAGAGACACGGAGAGAGAGAGAAGTGAAGAGAGCTAGAGAGAGAGAGAGTTGATGGAAGAAGAAGAAGAAGAAGAAGGAACAATGGGTTTGGTTGGGGTTTTGACGTTGTTTAGATGGGTTTTTTAAGTTTCTGAGAATGTGGTTGATTTTGGTTTTTGAGAGTGGGATCGGTCGGGTTTGTTTGGGTTTTTAGAGTGTAGATTTGTTTGGTTTTTTAAAGTGGAGTGAGGTGGGTTAGTTTGGATTTTTAGGATGTGAGTTTGTTTGGTTTTAGAGGTTTAAGTGTGTTAAAAACTGTAAACATTAATAAAATTGTGCAAGGAGTAAATCAATTATTAATTTTTTTTTATTTTATATTTCACGCCATATTAATAAAATTAACGAAATTTTTAACGTTAGAAAAATGTCTAAACGCTTCAAGAAATCTCAAAAAGAGGAGATAAGTTTTTCTAAAACTAAGAGATGGAGAGAATATTTTCCTTTTGGAAACGGTTTAGCGTTTAACCTAGAGTTGTAAAAATCAAACCGGAACC
>CAODLS011149666.1:0-11517 GCA_948243855.1 Flueggea neowawraea
AAAAAAGAAAAACCTAGACAAAAATGTCAGCTCTTCTTTGAGTGCATAACTCTCTTTCATGATAACAGTACCGAATAAGAATTCACGAAGATGCATGCACTTCTCAATTGCTTGGAGCTACAATATCACACGAGGGAATAAAACGAATACTTTAATATTAATTAATAAAACCAAGCTGCCTTATAGATTATAAGTAGAGATCAACATTAACGAAAAATCAACCCAATCAAAACAAACCTTTTTATCAAAAAAAAGTATATGCATTGAAATTAAGATTTCGACACGTTTAATTTGCGTTTATAGTTCTGATGTGATTAGTATACGGGTTCATGCACCTTGTCCAAATAAGTTCTATAAAATTTTTCAATCGCCCCATCACCACTAAGCAGCAAGTTGGATACTGAAATGACATCTTTCTGTAATTACTGGTGAGCAATTTCACAGTGTTTCACAGTACTTATTAACATTTCATTTGAAGAGAAAATAACAGTAAAGGTAGATTGTAAATAAAATGAGTAATTGTAACAGTAAAATAGTAAAAAACTAATTCCTATTTTTAAAATTTTAACATGCTTAAGAAAAAAAAACAAAGGTGAACAATATTGTAAGAGCATTAATTTCTCCACCGCTCTTTGTAGTTATTGATAAATTATGGTATGGATCTCTTATTATTATATGGGAATTTGTTAGTGATTTCTCCTGTCTAGAAAGCAAATGTGCATTATAAGGGTCTATATCCGAAACTAGAAATGCTCTCTTTATAGAGTCAAAAGAATGGACACATCAAAGCAAGTTGAGTATATTATATTACACAAGTTGCAAGCCTATGACTACGATCAAATCCAAACAAGAAGAGGTATTAGTGCTGACAAAAAAAAGGAGGCCTTAGTGATGCGAATTGTGGGGGTGTATCTCTAGGAATTGACTAATGAATCCATTTTGGTCGCCGTCGGGGACATTAAGTGCCGGATTATGGAGGGTACATTGTACAAGAAGAGTTTAATATAAGAATAAGAAGGACTAGATCATTTTTAAGGCCTATAAAAAGTTGGAAGCAATAAAATAGTAGATATTGTAATCTAACAAGTGACTATGTACCATGAATCGTTAGGCGCCAAAAAAAAGTTGTTTACAGAGTGCATATGACTAACGAATTTGTCAAAACGGAGACGACCAAAGTTTAGATACTTAGGGACCATATATTATGTCACGTTCAATTTAGTGATGAATCTTTTCTCTAAGAGAACATACTTGTGTGCATTGTATGATAAAAGTTTTTTTTGTCTTTTTTTTTCATTTCATTCTGAATGTAAATCAGCCGAGCCAGGTGATTCAAGGTTCGATTCGGTTAGAGCTATTCATATTTTTTTGATAAGTAAACAAGTAAAACTAAAATAAATTTTTAAATTTAGTGTGTAAACGAACCAAATTTAAACTGTGCAAAATTTGGCCTGTAAAGCTAGTAACTAAACTCAATAATAAGCTTGCGGATAAGTTTGATAGTCATGGATCAACCTTCCACGCAACCCGTGTTGAATTCTTTCCTGAATTGAGCAACAAAAGTGTCAAATTTAGTGACGAACAACCTGTATCCTTGCTAAATCTGGTGACTTCTCTCATGACTGTTTAACATCGAAATTTTCCTTGCTATTTTTGCGACGAAAGTTTTTGGATGCAAACTGTCTGATGAAATTCCACCCTAAAAAATTTTGGCGAGGCCCTGGCCTGCGAGGAAATTTTTGTCTCTAAATTTTTTCACTAACCTAAAATGCGTTTCTTTTAGCGGTTGGTGCATTATTGTTTACCAATTTTGATATGTGCACCAAGTTCAAGCAGAAATTTTCTGTCGTTTAACCATCAAATTAACTTTCCCTTGTAATCATTTATTGAATCAGATGAAGGGAAAAAAGAAAAGACAAAAAAAAAAGAGAAAAGAAAAGGTATTTCAAATTATAGCTTCTGTTACATGATAGGAACTTCCATAATTTAATGAAGAATATCGTTAAAGACCTCTCGAAAAATAATGAGGAATATTCTTAAAGGATCTAAGAGTTATAGATCATTTTTGAAGGAAACTCTGTTTCATTAATTTTCCAAAAATGTAAACAAGTTAATTAAATAGTGATCCTTTTGTACTAGCTGTTGTCATGAAAAGATTCCTTAACCAAAAGAAATGATCTAGCAATATAATAATCTCCCTTGTGACGTATATGTGTATCAAATTGTCGGTAAATTAATACTTACTATAATCAAAGTACAGCTTCTTGAAGTCAATTAAACTTGGAAAAGGAAAACGAGAAACCTGCATGTATATTAGTTCTCAAATTTCAGTATAAATGATTCTTCTTTAATCGATTAAATTAATTAAACTGAAGAATTAAGTTTTAGAAAAATTGACTCTGAAATCTATGACAAAAGCAACATTAAAATAAACCATATCATTAGCATAATTTATCAATTGTGTTTCGGAAGAAACTCAAAAACAGGTGCGCAAGCATATCAATCATAGGGCAATGAAAGCTTTAAAGCATAATATCATGGATGATATAACGCAAGCCATGTAATTTTGTTTTACGGCGCACTAGTTTATATAGGCTTGGTCATTTTTAATTCTACAGGATATTTGATAGATTGGATTACACTTTTTCATATTTCTTTCACAGGTTTGCAAGTTTTTATGTTATTGCTTGTATCAAAATTTTCATAAATATTATGGGTTTAGATAAATAAAATTTCAAGAAAACGACTTATAAAAATTTAATCTCCAAAAACAAAATACTTTTTTGTAGTTTCAAATTAATCTAACTTTATGTTCCTTCGGTTCGCTTGTTTGGCTCATGAGAGAAATGGGGAAACATTTGGCATCAAAGGGGTAGCAACAATTTTCTACCTAAGTGAATTTCTATTGCTCATAATTTTTATCATGCTTTGCAGGCTCAGTACGAGTTCTCAGCTGGCAAGAGAGACATGGACCTGAGAACGACTGTTTGGAAGCCTTTTTGCCATGGTGTGATCAAGATAAAACAAAGGCTATTAATTTCAACTCTGGCTTCTGCTCCGTGGGTGCAATTGCAAGAGATAGCAATGGCTCGGTAAAGGGCTTTTATAACGAGAAAATCAGTTTTTGCTCACCTTTGTTTGCTAACACCTGAAACGGACTCTCTCCTTGCGACACGATGTATAAACAATCCGCAAGATTGGCATCGAATCAGTCTTAAAACACACACAACCTCCTCCATAGTGCTTCGAATGTTGAGATTCATCATGCCCTTCGCAATATTAATCACTGCGCTTACTGAATTGCGAAGAATAGTCTATTTAGATCTTAGATAGTATTTTGATTCAATGTATTCCTTTGGAATTGTACTCCGATGTTGCATCTTGACATTTTGGGTTTTCTTCTCCACGTTAATAATATTCATCCCTCTGCATATTTGCAGAATCAGTTTAGTTAAACCAGCGAATATGCAATGCCGTTTATATACTAAGTTAGCGTAATTAATTTGGTGCATGAGTGTATTGGTCAGTTTTTAAAATAGAAAATTGAAGAGTTTGTTTAGTTTAGAAAATTTTCCAGTTATTTTTTTTTGAAAAATAAGAGTTTTCACAAAAAAAAACTGATATATTCAAAAAATAAGATTGATTAAAAAAAAACTTATTTTCAGTTTTTACAAAATAACTATCTTCAAAATATTTTCTACCTTTTTAGGAAAGAAAAATAAAGTAGAAAATGAAAAATATAAAATTGTTTTCCAAACAAAACATACCTTTCTTTCTTATTTCATTCGGGTAATTTTTTCAACCGAATACTTAAAATTATAACGCAATATGATTTTTTTAAAAGGTTTTATTTTGGCCTAAGTCGAATTGACTGTTCTTTATCCATACGAAAAGTGTTAGAAAAAATTTAACAATAAAAATTACTTCCCACAAATATAAATGAGTATATGATAAAATCTATTCCAAGTTTGTCTCCGACACAATTAGAGTAAATATTCTGACTATCACCGGTCAATAATCTAGAAATCCAAGCAAAACTATTGGTATATTGGGTGCAGTCAAAGTTCTTCAACTCAAACAAATTTATAGAATTATTACTATTATTTTTTAAAAATATATCAATGCACACATTGATAAAATTTTCGATACTTTTTTATTTCAAAAGTCAACTTAATTGGAATTAAATTATTACGTGTTTTAATTAATAAATACAGTAATAGCAGTTCAAAATCTTCTGCTCTCAGAGCACCTTCAAGTCTTCAACAAAAATATTGGCTCTTCAGTCTTGTATTACTCTAATAAATGAGTACTTAATAGGAGCTGTGGTTGCAAAACACCGACAGGTCTACAGTCCACTTTATAATTGTTAACGGAGACGATGCATTTCTCGTATGAAAACGCACAAAAATTTCCGTGGAATAGTTTTCTAAACGGGGCCCAAAATTCTCTTCTATTCCTGATTCCTTGTGTGTTCCTTTCAACAGAGAGAAAAGAAAATAAAGCAATTGGATAAACTTTTATCAACATCAAAACTACGTGGCATCATTGTATAAAATGCCTAGGAACTTAGGATTTGTCCCCATCAAACTAGCCTGCATTATGCTTACATGGTTGCTTTATTTTTCTCTTTCTGGAGGAATTTCAAAATTCAACATTTGAGCACCCACAGATGTTGTCCTTCCTCAAGACCATGAACGATTTAAGGAAACTCTAGGAAAGAGGGAGTGTATCTGGACAACGCTATATCACAGCAACAATAATGACATCTTGTTTACATATACAACTGTCGTGCCAATATTCTTTTATCCAAGCCCATTTTAGCAGTCATTTCAAGGCATGCCAAAAAAGTTGAAAGAAACCATGAATTTCATTTTATATCATCAAACATTTGTACAAAAATTAGTTATCAATATAATGATCAAAATAACCAACCGAACATAAAATACAATGTACAGCGCATGAATCGCTAATTACATTATAAGTCAATACAAGACAATCAATCAACCAACATAACTAAATAATAACCCATACAATAGGTGGGCTAAAACCACCCACAAAAAGATGGGACAAAATCGGTTACCATAGCAATGGACTACAAGCTGAGTAGATTTAAATGTTGAAGGGCCGAGCAAGAGGGAAGCGGAGGAGGACCTGTAGGAAGGAGACATAAATGTAAACTTTGAATGAAATATTAGGTTTGATCTGATTATATATAGGATCGCTTTTAGTATTGATCTGTGAACAAAATCTAATTTCATCATTATGATGTTTTATCAATTCATTAATTCTGGCGATGCACAGCCAAAGTTTTAAATGTAATTCATTTTTAGTCTTTTTATAGGTATCATTTTTTTTAAGGTCAAATTCCTCTTGTAAAAAGAACAAATAAACTTTTTTGATTTACTGATTAAGGAATCTAAGCTCCTTAGGCAGCCTTACCCCAGATGATAAGGTAGAGGAAATCTCAGACTCATCGATCAAAAATAGGAATATGGTTTTATCTACAATGATCGATGTAGAAATAAACATACGAAGCCTATCAAACACGAGTGTGGCGTCATGTTGGGATTTTTCACGGATACAAGTAAAGTTGCTGACGTCGAAGCACTGGAACAAAACATCATGAGGGTAGACATGACCAAATTCGAACAAGTTTGTTGAACCGGACTTAAATCAAACCGACAAAAACCAGAATTGGCCAGTTTAAGAACTATTCCGGTTAAATGAACCGCATGCTCAACAAAAAGAAAAGAATCTTTGGTTCAATCACTGTTTTCCCTCTTTTGTAATTTTTTGCATATTTTTTAGATTTTCACTTGTATTTTTTATTTAAAATTAAGTAGACAATTTCTATATTTACATTGTATAATATGAATCAAACTAGAACTAGAACCGAAATTGCTGGTAATATTTTTTTATTAATTTATATTTTAAAAATTGTTTAAACCATAGAACTGAAATCATAAATCAAACCAAAACCGCCCAAATTTTGGGCAGTCCAGCTCTGGTTCAACCACATCCTTGAACTTGAACCGAACTGATAGTTCGTTCCGAACAGTGGCCATGTATACATGAGAGACACAACGCCATTTATTGAATTTTCCTCTCCAAGAAGACAAGATGCATGCAATTCTTAGGCCTCAAATTAATCTTGGCATGTTCGAACTGTAGATTTTGCCGCGCCTAGATCTAAATTCGTTTCGAATTGTAACCTCATTAATTTAGTTAAAACTGGCTTCTATAGCTTTTTAGACAGTTTTATATGACCAAATATATTATATTTCTTTGCCCAATATATGGAAATATAAGCTCGTTAACTAATTAACGCAATTGCAAAATTCACCGGTTGGAAACATTTGACTGCAAAACTCTTAACTGTCCTACCTACACATTTGACCAAGAAAAGTAAGAAAACAGAATCTAAAGAATTTTGATAAAAAGGGAATTATGACAGTAGCAATCTGATGATATCAATAACCAAGTGCTGGGTCCAACCTCGCCGCCTCCCGCCCCGTTAGACTCACGTGCTTCACATCCCTCCTTCAATTTGTTCTCAATACTGCGTTACTTATTACCTAGTTATTTATGTAATAAACTTCAAAACTTCTGATAAAAAAAAAACCTTCCAAAACCATCCTCCTTGTTCATAAATCGTCACTTTCATCACCGCCAACACAATTTTTTTAATCCAATTTTTTAATCCTGCATTTATCGTCTTAAATTAGCTTTGATTCTTAGTACCTATATTAATGGTTCCCCAGGGATCAAGTTTTGTCAACACCACCAAATCAATACCACACCATTCTTTCTTTCCCACCCGGCAACAAAGTGCTATAACCATTACCCAAAAATTATCCCCAAATTATCACAAAACCAAAGCCACCAAATAAGCATCAACAACAACATGAACATGGAGCCCTGTTTTTTTGGTACTGAATACTACTCTCCAACACAAGAATTCTCCCCTGAATCTTCCTTTGATTCCTTAGAAACGTTTTCTTGGGACGAACTTTTTTTGCAACAACAAGAAGATCAACTTGGTACTTTTCCAAACACTTTCTTGCCTTTTGACGCAGAGGAAATGATCTTTCCCGACGTCCCTTCCAAAGAAACCCCGAAAGAATCTTCAAACAACAACTCCTCCTGGTCATCGGTGAAGGAGGAAGAAGTTACTTCCGACGAGAAAAGGCCTACTTTCGACAAGGAAAAGGCTTACAGAGGCGTGAGGAAGCGTCCATGGGGAAAATTTGCGGCAGAAATTAGAGACTCAACGAGAAACGGAATCCGAGTTTGGTTAGGAACATTTGACAGCGCAGAAGCCGCGGCTTTAGCTTACGATCAAGCAGCATTTTCCATGAGAGGATCAATGGCTGTACTGAACTTTCCAGTGGAAACCGTAAAAGAGTCACTCCAGAACATTAAGTACAAATGTGAAGACGGGTGTTCACCGGTGGTGGCGCTGAAACGGAGGCACTCGATGAGGAAGAAGTCGAGCCGGAGAATCAAAGAAAAGGTTATGTGTGTTAAGAAGGGAAACAATAGTAGCAATGTGGTTGTTTTGGAGGACTTAGGAGCTGAATACTTGGAGGAGTTATTGAAGTATTCATGTGAAAGCTGTAGCAGTAGTGATCATGAATTAACGACGATGACGATGGCCACTGCATCTCTTGATTCTTGCTCAAATACCCAATTTTTTTCTTGTTTCAGATCTTAATTTTCTGTCTTTTTTGGGGATTTTCTTGTTGTTGAATTTCTTTTTTTTTTTAACCTATCTGTTTGGTCTTGGTGGCTGTAGAGTTGATGTGAGAGAGAAAGAGGGATATAATGGTGGGGACAAGATTGTTATTTTATTTTTTGTTAACTTCTTTAAATTTCTATTTTAATTTTGGTTCTCTGTGTAAAGTTGAAAAGGATGGTGTACTAAAGGAATGGAGTATTATATCCACCTCTTTTCTATGCCTCAATTATCGCAATCCAAAATCAACCAAAAATTACAAGAACCAATAATTGAAATTTCGTTTGTTTTTATGATTAAATTGGGAAATTTGCAAAGAAAGTAATAGTCGAAGAACTAGGCACAAGTGGTCTTAAAATTAAGAATTCAATGGGGTTTCTTGTCAGCAATGTTAATTGCAGAACGGCATCTGTAATTTGTGTTGGTTGATCGTACTTCTATGTCAATATCAGAAAGATTATATCGATATATCAATATGCTGACTAATATTGCTACTGTTTATGTCCATTTAAATGGATTACCCCATAAGTGTGCAACTAAACAGGGCTTGGTTTCTCCTCGTACGGTTTAACACTATGGAGTTCTCACAATATCTAAGTTGTTTAAATATTCAATGTAAATTTACAAATTGGATACTTCTAAATTAAATATTTAATGTAAATTTATATGAGTAGTAAAAGGCTATTTTTTTATAAACTAGTCTTTTGTGTACATACATTACACTTTATTAAAGTCTTTTTATTTATAGTTTAATTTTTTTACTATTTATATAAATTTTTAAATTTTGGTAATCAATTTTTATAATGTAAAATAAGAAAAAAATAAAATTATTTAATTCAAAACTAAATCAAATATACTTAATTTTTATGCTAAGTCGAATATTTTTTTAATATGTTATGTATAGTGATATTAAATGAAATATTAATTTTAAGTGTAAAATAAAATATAAAACGAAAAAAGAATAAAAAGAGAAAGAATGACAAAGTGAAAGACATTTTGAGAAACTCCTATACGGACTCTCTGAATGATGGTAAAATGTAAATTTTGTAAACTTCACCTTTTTCGAACTTGATGTATGGAGATGTTCAGACAATATTATCATTTGAAGACACTGTAACTTTTTTCTTATTAATTCACTATTTTGTGGATTGGACAAATAAACTGTACTACTTATTAAAAAAATAAAAATTGTCAGTATCTACTGGTATTCAATTTTAAAATGAAAAAAAATTAGGATGTATATAAAAATTATTTTTTTCCAAAATGAATGATGTGTGGTGTAAACAATCAGACGTTTTTGAAGGAAGTAAAATTAACGATAATATTAGTACCGATCTTTACTTTATAATTTTAAGTATTTGAGTTTTAAATAAATTTTCAAAAATCTAAAACTATTAATTAAAATAAATATTAATACCATCATTAATTGTCGAGGTTCAGCTGTTTTTTTATAAAACCGAATTAATTATAAAACTTTATGTTATTATCAAGCACTCGTTTAGTTCATATATTCTATCTTCAGAAAAGTGACATTCAAGCAATTGTTTTTACCAATTAAATGTTACATTTTTTATTAATCAAAATTATATTTCGTTGGTATATTTTTTTATTATCAAACAAGCACTAAAATAGAACAACGATTTTCTTTCTTTTATAATTAGACGTGTGTTGATCTTTCAATTGATTGCATGCTAAGCAACAGTAATCTGAAATAACTTGTATAGAATTTCTTATCCTTTGTTTTTATTTTTCAAGTTTTCCTATAATTTCTTTTTGATAATTAAATTTTTCTCTCAAGTAAATATGCAAGAAAAACTATAAGGATACAAACTGATAAGGCGATAGTGTATACTAGTTCATGTATACCACTTAGAGTTTGATTCTATCATACGTATCTATATCACTTATCTTGTACTGGTCTATAAATATTGCCAAACATCAATAACAGAAAGCGACTTTGAGCCTCTTCACAAATAAGTTTCCGTGTGCCACTCGATAGTTTATTTGCTTCTTTCATCGTACGATGCTGGAGTTTTTATTGTGCCATATGCCATGTTCGTCCTAGGCACCTGAACATGAACAACAAAAAGTAACTATATACGGAAACAAAGGAGAGCTGGCACCTGGAAGAAACAAAAGAAAAAATTTTTATTCGAAAATATTATTTCATTGAACTGACTTCTTTCTTTTTTTGATAATTGATAAGCTTTTCGATCTTAAGCACCGCTTAGCGGATCTAAGGATGGTTATCATATTCAGGGTCGCACATAAGTGAATGACCCTTCTTCTTATTGGATTAAAACTATTGTTAAACTATTTAGCGTTGGAGGAAGGTGCACTCATGTGAGGTCAATGAAAACTTAGAATTCAATAAAATTTATTAAAAAATTTGCAGATTATTTATAGAATAAGATGGGGGTAGTATATTCGTTCAATGTAAATCAAATTATGTGGTTTCCTTGTTCTAAAGTCGACAATGGACCCATTTTTCATGGAAGATTGTCTCATCAATTTTATTCAAGAATTAGTTTTCGTATAAGAAATATTTATACGTTCAGCAATAATTTATACTTGTAATTTCTAATTCTCTTGATTCTTAAAGGTTTCACTCATATGAATATGAAGAGTTGGTCAATTTCTGTAGGCTTGAATCTGAACACTCAATCTCGGCAATCTAAGAAGCAATCCCTTGTTGCATGAAGTTCAATAGAAGCGGAATATAGACCGACGATAAGTTGTTGTTGTGAAGTTCTTTGGTTGTTATCACTTCTTACAGATTTTGGGTTTGAGCATCAGAAACCAGTTAAATTCTTTTGTGACAATCCGCCATTTAATTGTCAAAGAATCCTATGTTTCATGAGAGGATTAAACACATAGAGCTTGATTGTCATTTTATTTTGGAGAAGATTGTTGCAGGTGTTATTGATCCTCATCATGTTCCTTCAAAACAACAATTGGTGGATTTGTTTACAAAACCCCTCTCTATTGAAGATTTTCTTCATTATTGTCCAAGATGAATCTCTTGGATATTCATTCTCCAAGAGATCATCTTGAGAGAGAGTATAAACGCAATCCACGTCACAAAGGGTTGAGCTGATGTGTTCATGTTTTATGGGTCTGTCTACTAATTATTCTTTCTTTAATTCTTTTTCTTCCAGCTCATTCATGTATAAAATTAGTTAGGATATTTTATTTCTTCTTTTGTCATTCATTTGGGTTATGCTTCACTCGTGTACTAGTGAAGGCATTGCCTGTGTATACATGTACATTTCGCTCTCATTTTTTATTAAGTAATGAAAAGAGCAAAAATGGCTTGTTTAGCTCAATATGCTTCTCTTTCCTTAATTGTTAGATTACGCCGTTCTCTTTCAGTATTTGTCCATCTACCAATATATATGCGACATTACTTAATACTTTTGTGTCTTGTGGTCTAATTTTTCGATTGAGTTGTGAATTGCGCTATTTGTCAACATGATTAGAGTTTATTGAAAAACTTACTTTGTTTTATTAGTTTAGACTTTAAATGAATCGATTTTTAAGAGCATTTAGGGTGAAACCCTCTTATTTATACAAATATTTTAGCTCTAATAATATTTTACTAGACCGGTCATTGCTCTAATAAAATTTCCTCACTTGCTGATTATATATATATATTACTGGAGGATAGATGTGAGCGTGCTCATAGGAGAAGTTAACATTAAATTCTTCAATGACATATATAGATTAATATAATCTTAAGTTGTAATAGGTAACCCAAATGTCGAACTATTCGAAATGACTGT
>CAODLS011149673.1:0-14221 GCA_948243855.1 Flueggea neowawraea
TATATATATATATATATATATATATATATATATATAGAGAGAGAGAGATTCTTTCAAAAATACACTTTGAAATCCTTTCACATACAGAACAGACACAAACAATTTCCACAATTTATTAGGTGAAGAAATTAAATAACATATTTAATTTCTCAAATCCAAAATAGGCAAAGTATTTTCTTTCAAATACTTTTCAAAATACCTTCCAAAATTTATATTCACTTTCTAAAATATTTTAGAAATAAATTCCAAATTTATTTTCAGAGTTAAATACCAAAGTATTTTCAAAGTCAAATACCGAAGTATTTTTCAGAATAAATACCAAAAGATTTTTCAGAGAGTAATTTCAAAACTATCTTTCAAATTGTAGTTCAAAACATTTTCATACTGGGAACCAAAGCTCCTACTCCTCGAGTTACTCCAACTCGGTATTAGCCACATAGACGAAGATTATAGCCACACAGACAAAGATTATAGCCACACAGGCACCATGGTATAATATAATATAGCCACTAAGGCGAGTATAGTATAGCCACTAAGGCACAAATATAGTCACACAGACAAATGATACAACTATGTGTATCAAGACTACGCTTTCACGTAGTTGGATGTCCCAAAACAAAGCATTTCACCAAAACATTTCAAAATTTATTCAAAATATTCCAATGAATACCACTTTGAATGAATATATCATTTTCCCAAAAATGATAAAAAAAAAACTCTTTCAAACAAGGTATTTATTCCAAAAACATTTAATACCCAGAAACAATAATTATTTTAAATAAAATATATTCGCTCTGGAATATATTTTCAAAACTCAAAACATTCATTGCAGAGATCAAAATAAATAAATATTAAAAACTTAATATTTATTTTTCGGAAACAAAATAATTTCCAAAATTGGTTTCCACAACCAAGGTTATCACATAAGTCATATTTTTAGGATTCTCTATCCTTTATTAATTCCAGTTTCATGCCAAGTTCAACACAACAAAAACATATACAAATTTTAGAGGACACAGCCTACGTGTCTAAAGTGATACCACACTCACCTGGACGCCAAGCAATAATCCCGAGCACGATCAACTAGTGAATGAATGGTCTCCTCAGAAACCACACAGAGATGGAACAAACAATACATTCACAAATTATAAATGGTACTGTGATTGCATTGAAATACGTGCAAATGCATATGCAACTCAAACACTCTAACAACCCCGAAAATTATTTCGGCTCAAAGTCTAACATAACTGACAAATTATTACACTCCGGTGTAAAATTATAGATCAGTTCCCGAACTTTTCAAAATTACTATTTAATTCTCAAACATCAGAAAATTAAATGTTAGTCTCCAAACCTTTCAGAATTTCTAAATTAATTCTCTAAGTAATTTAAAATTAATATTTAATCCCTCAATTTTTTAAAATTACCATTTAACCCAAAGTTCTTCAAAATTACAATTCTGCCACTATGCACAATTCAGATTCAGTCCCTAATTGTCCAATATCAGTTTCAGTCCTCAAAATGTTCAGAATATGACAAACTTCACTTTTAGTCCTTTCGTTACAAAACAACACCATATAGTCCCTAATCCAGAGCCAAGCATAACCCAATGTTTTCAACCATACCATTCTACTCAAAATCACCTAAGGAGTCTAAATCTAACCTCGGTTCATCCAAAAACCGAGCCAAACGATCAAAACCAATTTTAGACCGAATTGCCCTTCCATAAAAAATCCTCCAATCTTCTATTTCTAACCTAGATTCATGTTCTTCCAACTCTCCCCATCAAAACCCCACAAAAATTCATCTGAAAACCATCCAAGAACCACTCCAAAAATCGAAATTCTCATTTGGTCTCTCTCCTAAAAAACGCAAGAAAAATCACCAAAGAGAAGAGGAGAGAGAGAGATTACCTCCGAAAATTCATTCGGCCGACGAGGAAGAGAGAGAGAGACGAGAGAGAGAGAGTCAGATCGTGAGAGAGAGTCGGTTGAGAGAGAGAGTTGATTTCGGTGGTGGAAGAAAAGAAAAGAAAACGAAGAAGAAGAAAGAAAAGAAATTTGGCTGCTGGGTTTGAGTCAAAACGGCGTCGTTTTACTTGCTCAAAACGATGTCGTTTTGTTAAGTGAGAATTCAGCTCCTGTGGATGCAAACAACCAGTCGTCTGGTGACTCGCAAGACATGTTGTTTTCTTCTCTAGCGAACGACCGACCGTCTGTCGACGCGAACGACATGTTGTTTCCTCTTCAGCAACCGAACGACGCGTCGTTTCTTTTCTTCAACCGAACGACTGTGCATACACGCCGAATGACACGTCGTTTGGACCAAACGTGCAAACGACCTGTAGTTCGTTTTCTGTTTTCTTTTCTTCCAATTTTCTTTCTTTTTTTCAATTCCAACCAATTTTTACTCAATTTAATTTCCCAATAGACTTCAAAAATCCTATTAATACGAAAGAAAAATTTAACACTCCAAAATATCATTAATTAATTTAATGATATTTTAAATTAAAATTAATCCGTCAAAAATAATTAATTCGAAAAAAAATTTCCTACGAAAAATTTATCAAAAAATAGTCAAAAAAATCAAATTATTACACTTTCCTCTCACCTTCTCAAATTACAGTTTGTTTCTTTTAGGTTCAGAACACTTTAAACTTTTCGACATTGTCAACCACCGTCCAGGAAAAAACAAAATGTCTTTTTATTGGTTTTCTATGCGTAGTAATTACCTCTTTTCATTTTCTATTTGTACTAGGACTGAGCATGAATTTTAAAGATAACTGAATTAAACTGAATATTCGAATAAAAAATAAAAGGAATCGAAAAGAACTGTTGACTTTCGACTTTCTCCGAACCGAACTGAACGTAATTTTTTATTTGATTCAGGTCTGGATCTTAAGCAATATTCGAACCGAACTGAATCAAACTAAACCGAAGAATCAAAATTAGAACTGAAAATTATATATATATGAGCAACTATATATATATATCGACAAGTAGTAATTATATAACAAAAATTTATTCTGAAATAATAGATTTTGTAGTTTAATTTATTTTTGGATTTAATCTTTGGTGTAAATTTATTTTTATGTTGGTTTAATTTTTTTGTAAATTTAATATTATGTTGTAAAATTTATTTGTATGTATACAAGTTTGATAGAATATGTTTTTTTTCTTGAAAAAAAGTCCTAAGAACCGAACTGGAACCGTCCCGGTTTTTTCATCCCGAAAGACCCGAAGAACCAAACCGGAACCATCTAGAAACTTCAGGTCTTTTTGTTTTGTTCTTTCAGTTCGGTTCCAGTTCTTGAAAAATGGAAGAACCAGAGTTTCGGTTCGATTCCTGTTCTTGGGTCAGAACCTAATTGAACTGACTCATACTCAGCCCTACTTTGTACCACTCTAATAGAAGAAATTACAAATTGAAATCATCACTTCGCTAATTATCTTATGATAAAATTTTGAACTATTTTTTAAATACTAACTTTTTACGTGTGTGAGTTGCACGTGATATATGTTTTTATTAAATTGTTGAATAATTATGTTTAAGATATTATACGTGATTATTAAGTTGAAAGTTATGTTTCTTTTATTAATAACTTGTGCAGATAAAAAGATATCATCATTATCATTTGTTAAATGCATGAATATTTCATTTGATCAAAGCAAAAGTAGTAATTTCCACTTACTGTTGCCGTAACATATGTCTTGATGCCTTGTCTATTAATGCTTTTGTTTCCGGAGATGATTGTTCAATCAATTTCATCTCTGATTAAAATGATGTTGGTCTTTTTCTTGCCAATTATAACATAATCAGTGTAATTTCCTACCTTTATCTTATCTTGATATTAAATCTTCTTGAATGCAATACCAGTACAGCTGCGATGGCATCTGAAGTTCTTGTGAAATTTCCACTGTCACTCTCTGCTATTGTGAGATCAATCTGCAATGATTTACTAATGGTCTAGAGGAGATATTGCCGTTTCCATTGACGTTGAAGTTTTTGAGAACTTGGTCTTGTATAAATAGAGTGATTTGAAATAAGATAAGATAAGATAAAATAAAATAAAATGAATAAAAAACTAATATATATATATATAAATATAATTTTTTTCTAAATTTAAATTTTTTAAAGATAATTACAAATTGTTAGATTTTTTTCGAAATAGATAAAGTTTTGATTTTTTTTGTTGAGATAAAGAATCAATGTATTTGTAATTATTAAAAAACGAAAAAGGTATATTTGTAATTATAAAAATAAATAAGGGTATAATAGTCTAAAATTTTTTTTATATCCGTATATTTATATATATTATGATAAATATTTTTTTTAGTTTACAATTCATAATATTGAAGAATTCATAATTAATTTTAGTTAATTTAATTGATTTTGCTGGCTTTGGTAGTTTGGTAAAGTACTAAATTTTAACGATTTATTTGCTCATTAAGTTCTACGTGAGTGCTAATCCTTGAACTGCAAGAATTTATTGGCAAGAACAGTATTTGGATTTGAACGTAATTCACCCATGTAAAGCTGTCATTTTGTAGTAAGAACAGTGAACACTAAGTCTTTCTTATATTTCTTTTACTTAAAGTTTTATAATTGATAATACAATTTTGTTATGTTAATGTACTGGTGGGAAGGCTTGAGTGGGAACCTCTTATTTAAATATAGTTTCATTTGATGTTATTATTTTTGGCATTTATTATTTGGATGTTAATTAATCATTTTGATGCATATTAGTTACATATTACAAGAAAAATTAATGCATATGTTTTTTTTCTTATAGATGGGAAAAGTATCAATTATTGATGCATTTTCCAAAGCAAAGAACATTGAAATATGTAATTTCACTTATTACACTTGATTAATCTTATTAAGCGGCCAAAAACTTCGATTTATTTTGTTTGTATCACATGCAATAAATAATTAAACAACTGAATTGTAAATCAACAAGTAATTCGAGTTATTAATTTCGATGAGCGCAACAAAAATCATGAGACGAAGCGGATATAATTGTATAGTAGCCTTGCATTCAAACCACTTTCTTTGATTACATAAACTAATTTTGCTTTCTATGTACCAGATAACATATGTAAGCTTTTCATCACATTTATGTAGAGCATATCATTCAACTCATCCAATTAGGACTTGTTTGTGTAGAGCACATTATTCAACTTATTCAATTAGGACTTGACATTATTGAGTTGAATCTATGAGCAAGACAACCAAGTATTGATCGAACCAAATTCGAACCAATCGATCCGTCATGA
Organism: Flueggea neowawraea; assembly: GCA_948243855.1. Classification (NCBI taxonomy): domain Eukaryota; kingdom Viridiplantae; phylum Streptophyta; class Magnoliopsida; order Malpighiales; family Phyllanthaceae; genus Flueggea; species Flueggea neowawraea. Next base: position 5,277 of record CAODLS011149673.1, read on the forward strand.
GTGGACTACGTTTTCTAGCATCTCCCACTTCCATATGAGGTAGCCTCAAAAAAGAAAATGTTTCCGCAACGGGGATTCAAACCCGGAATTTTAATCAACAATTGATTTCCCTTGCAATGTGCTACTGCTCATTATTAATCTTGAAATTCTGCATGTCGCATAAATTCCTTGCTTAACTCACGTGCAAGTGACTAGTATATATTAGTTAGGGGTGAATAAAAAACCGACTGAACCAAACTGACATTGAAATCGAAGCCAACTGGGTGGATGTAGATGAGGAATTGCCAAAACAAAAGGTTCGGTTTGGTTGCACTTTTTTCTATTCAAAAACCGAAATGAACGAAACCAAACTTAACATTTTTTATACCACAATGTTGTATACATCTATTCAAAACCTACACAAAACCGACCAAACCGAACTTAAAACAAACCAACCAAACCATTTATAAACTTTGGTTTTACTTATATTTTAAACCGATTAAACTGACCGAACAAAATTAAATCAAAAACCAACTAAATCGAACTGAAAGTTAAAATTAGCAGTCTGACTACATATAACCAGAAAGTAAAATCGAATCATTTGGTTCGATTAACGGCTTATCTATAAAGCCAAATCGAACTAAATCATGTGCACTTTTAATATTAGTATACATATTTTTTAAGATAAATATGATGGATATTATTGTTGAAGACAAAAATCTTACATGCATACGGCCACCTTCAATTTTCTTCCCCTTAAAAAACCATGGGCCCACTTAAAAAAAATGAAAAGCCATTTGAAAAGAGATGAAGTCAATCGTTAGCCTAATCAGGTTTTCTTGAGATAGAACCACAAAGCGCAAGTGGTAAGCCGCTTTATCTATTATCCGTTGAGTCGTAGCCTCGGTTTACAGGGAAAAGTAGAGAACTACTGTTGATTCGCTTAAAACAAAAAAAAACAAAGTTTTCTTAAGATTGAAGATGAAGCCGTACGTGAGTATTTCTCTCCTCCCACTCTCAAATCACAATTTGTTTCTTTTAGGTTTACAATACTCTTATTTGGTTTCTTTTAAGTTGTTCAATGTTTTCACAATTGTTTAAAACAAATTAAAGATTAGTCTCAGTACTTGGAAAAAAAGGTCTTCAAACAATTACTTTTTAATTAATTAAAAATATCCCAAAAAAATTTAAAAATTATATATTTTATTCATTTTCAAAAAATTGAGATTATTCTAACAATTTTTGAAAAAATAATTAATATTATTCCACAACCATGCCATTGAATCCTCATGATCCCAAATTTGATTTTTATAAGTTAAGAAGTCGAAGAAACGAAGAACTGAAGATCATTAAAGAGACCGCTGATTTTGCCTTCCATATTGTTCATTAGTTCTAGCTGTTGTTGCAGGAATTTAATGCATGAACTTGATAGATTTGCTTGAAATTGTAATTTATTGATCCTTAATCACATATTTGTAACTCTAGCTGATTTACCAGTTAGTTTAGAGCAGCTCATTCATCCTTCACAATACACCAAATACTTATTCAGAGAAGTTTAAGTGCCTCTGTTCTCTGCTATCAAGTATCGAACATATATCAGGTTGGTTTTGTGTTATCAATTTAGAGGTGACAATTCGTGTCGGTGTGGCCTGGCCTAAAGAAATAGTTTTCCAGCTGCATATAGGACCACAAATGACCAAAGTTTTCCAGGAGCTATTCGGTATTTGGCTTAATAAAAATGATTTGATTTATTAATAAACGAATTGAACTTGAATAAGATTTTAAATTCGAATAAGTAAACGAGTCAAACTTAAACATCCAAAAACTCAGCTCGAAAAACTCATGAACATGCTTATTTATGTATTCATGAACAATGTTCGTGAACAAACTCGTTGTAAGTTCATTTATATATATATATATATATATATATATATATATATTATGTTTTAAACTAAATTATGAAAAAAGAAAACTTATGTTTAAAATATTATTTAATATTTAAGTTACATAAACAAAAGTGCAAGATTGCACTAATTAATTGTGCCTATAAACATAAAATAATATTTGCATAAGATCTAATATTATGTTGACTTGTGAAAAAATTAAAATTTTTAATAGTTTTTTGTTCAACTGGATCTTTAATATGATTTTATTGAACAAATTTAAATTTAAATGTATTCTTTTTAGAGTTTTTGTCCAATTTGAATTTGTAGTTTCGTTTATGATTTATTTAAACTTTTGTTGAGGCGAGTTAAAAAAGCTCTCAAATAAACTTGTGAACTCGTAATCTTTATAACGAACCGAATTTGAACAAAATTTTAAACTCTAAACAGAATTCGAGTTCAAACTCGAACTCAAAAAATTTTAATTAAAACTTAAACACTTTAAAATTTAACTCGGCTTAATTACACCCCTAACTGCGTATTCCTTCCAGGTGGCCGTGTCTTTTTTGGTTAAATAGATATGATGTCCTTTCACAGGGCATTGGGCAGTAGCGTTAGCATACAAATCACAATTAACCGGCCCAACCGCGAATTTTTTGGACTTCCAAACTGAAAGTACAGATCCCAAAATTGTGAGGTGGCCTAAAAAGTCAAAATGTTACCGCAAACGGGATTCGAACCCGGAATTTTGATCAACAATTGATTGGCCTAGCAATGTGCTACTGCGGATATGTGTTCTCATAAGTCTTCAAATTCTTGTATATAATATAAACCTAATTTCCTTGCTTAGTTGATTTGCAATTGCTCCCTGACTAGTCTTTCTTTAGCATTCATAATTTTGAGTCCGGGAGCACTTCCTGAAGAAATAACTCCTTCAGCAAAATTGGAGCTGGAATAGTTAGGATGTTGTAGCGCACCAGTGGTGTGATGTATTAGTATCTCGGTTCATGGCCTTACACCACCATGGCACCACCTTTAATGATTCAAACAGAGGCGGACCCACATATGAGTTGGGTTGACTATTCTCAATTTTGTTTCGGAATTGTATATATTAGTATATACTTTTTAAGGTAAAATGATGGGTATTATTAGTGAAGACAAAAAGCTTTTATGTATATGGCCACTCTCAATTTTTTTTCCCTTAAAAACCAAGGGCACACTTAAAGAAAAAAGAACAAAAAAATGAAAAGCCATTTAAAAAAAAATGAAGTCAATCGTTAGCCTACTCAAGTTTTCTTAAGATAGAAGATGAAGCCACAGGTGAGTGTTCATCTCTTCTCACTTCCGCAAATGGCAATTTGTTTCTGTTAGGTTCACAACACTCTTTAACTTTTTCGACATTGTCAACCACCATCCATTAAAAAAAATAGGAAAAATAATTTTTGAATCCCTCAAATTTATCCTAATTAATATGTCAGTCACATGTTTTAATTTTGTGGTTGAAATATCCTTAAGGTTTAAAATCATGTTACACTTAAATCCTTCCATTAGTTATTCGTCATTGATATTTTAGTCATTGATATATTAGTAAGTTACTGGCATGCCGCCTTATTCACTTTAAATAAAATTTTAAAGACAAAAAATCACCATAATCTATTTTATCAGACCATGACAAATCCTAATATCCTTTTGCTTCTACTTCTCTTCTTCTTCATGGAATTTCAGAGTAGAAATAAAAAAAAAATCTGATAAAAGCAGAAATTAAAATATATTTGCTTTCTAAAAAATGGATCATTTTTCGATAGTTGGATTAATTTGTTCTTCATGTGCCTTGCTTCATTCCAATGCCTCTTCCTGATTGAGAAATATTTTCAACAGTTCAAATATTGGAGCAAAAACCAAAAGAAAAAAGACTGTATAAACAAAAAGGTCTATCAATATCAGTTCCTCAAGTTGAAATCTTACAGCTTCAAACAAACAAATGGAAAATAAAAATTTCTAGGTTTCCAAGATCCAACCACCTCTTTCAAACTCCCATAAATTTCTAGGTTTCCAAGAACTAGCCACCTCTTTCAAACTTAGTCATAAATCAACAAATAAAGTCCAAAAAACCAAACATCATCAACTTCCGCCTTTATCAAAGTACTAAGAAATCAGACCCACAACAAAACAAAAATAAAAAATAGAAACAAAAACATATATTATAGAAAGCAAATCTTGTGGTCGTCGCCACACATTGGAGGACAACACGTCGTCCAACGAAGATGAGGACTACTACTGCATAGATATGATCCAAAAAACCAATAACGAGCTCAAACTGTTAATTCACAATCCTCGCGATTAAGTAACCGTTGATAACTGGAACCTCCTTTACACTAGTCGAAAAGAGAGAGAGAATGCGAGATGGGTGTCGATCGACGGAGAGAACAAACAAGAAAGCATATGAGAGAACAAACGAGAGAATGAGAGAGGATTAGGGTTTGGCGTCGATCAAGAGAGAGAGCAAAAGGGTTTGGTGTCGATTGAGAGAGAGAGCAAATGAGAGAATAAGAAAGGATTAGGGTTTGGTTTTCCATTGAGAGAGAGAAGTGGAAGACATTGGGTTTGGTTTAATGGTTGGGTTTGGGTTGGTTTTTTAAAGAAGTTGTTAGGTTGGTTGTAATGCTTGCTTTTGGTTAAGTTTGATTGGTTTAAAAAATTAATCAGGTTGATTGATTTGGTTTCACTAAATGGTTTAATTTGGTGGTTTTTGGTGAGAGAGAGGATGAAGGGAGAGAAGAAAAATCTTAGAGAGAGAGAAGAAAGAGAAAAAAAATTGAAAATGAGGATTGGATGTGTGGGTTTTCAATTTTAAGGAAAGGTAATTAGGTCATTTTGTTTTTCTGTTAATGCCGTCAACCTAAACAACACATGATGAATTAATATGCTTCGAAAAAAACACGAGGACCGACCTACTAATTAGGCTAAATCTGAAGGACTCAGAAATTATTTTCCCAAAAAAATATTTCTTTTTATTGATTTTCTATGCATAGTAACTAGCTCTTTCATTTTCTCTTTTGTACTTACTCTAGTCGAAGAAGTTACAAATTAAAATCATCACTTCTCTAAACATATTATCATAAAATTTGAACTTTTTGTAAATATAAATATTTTTTTTGAGCTTATGATTAATAATATTGAAGAATTCATAATTGATTTTAGTTAATTTAATTGATTTTGTTGGCTTTGGTGGTTTTTTTTTAAGTATTAAATTTGAATGATTTATCTGCCCATTAAGTTCTTGATAAGTGGTAATACTTGAAGTGCAAGAATATATTGATAAGAACACTATTTGGATTTGATCCTAAGTAAAGCTGTCATTTTGTAGTAAGAACAGTGAATACTAAGCCTTTCTTATATTTTTTTTACTTAAAGTTTTATAATTGATAATACCAATTTAGTTATGTTAATGTACCGGCTGGCGGAGGGCCTGAGTAGTGGCTCCCAAAAGGCTTGAGTGGTGACCTATTATTTAAACATAGTTTCATTTAATGTTTACCAAATTATTTTTGGCATTTATTATTTGGATGTTCATTAATCATTTTGATGCATATTATTTACACATTACAATAAAAATTAATGTATGTATTTTTTTTTCTTGTGGAAGGGAAAACTGTCAACTATTGATGCATTTTCCAAAAGGAAGAACATTGAAATATCTAATTCCACTAATTACACTTGATTAATCTTATTGAGCGCCCAAAAACTTCGATTAATCTTGTTAGTATCACATGCAACAAGTAATTAACCGAACAAATCGTAAATTAACCGAACAAATCGTAAATCAATAAGTGGTTTGAATCACTAACCTTGATAAGCACAATAGAAATCATAAGCGGAAGTGGAACTAGTTGTATTGTAACCGTGCATACAAACCACCTTCGTTAATTAACGGCGGGTGTACATAAACTAATTTCGCTTTCAATGTCCCACATGAAAATCCACACAAATGCAAGAATCATAAGTGGTGGAAGAAGAACGATTTCTTCTTCCTTCACCATAGAGGTTGACGGCCTTTCTCTCTTGTGTAAAGATACGATGTTTTTGTGGTATGTATGTTATGGTTCCTAACCCTATTAACTCCATATAGTTAACACATATGGGCTTCTCAACACATTTATGTAGAGCGCATCATTCAACTCATTCAATTAGGACTTGACCTAATTGAGTTGAACTCATAAGCAAAACAACCAAGCCTTGATCCAATCGGGCTCGAACCAATTGACCTATCATAGGCAGACCACATTTTTCAAAATCTCCCACTTCCATATGGAACAATATCTAATCATTCGACATATTGAAAACAAAATTCTAGTCACGAAGATCTTTCATGTCATACGGCACATAAACAATGCAACCAATATACTACGAAAGTTCACATGCTATACACCAGTTAAGATGATATAGTACCTCATTGACTAAATCCTACTAAAAGATGTTGTCTTGCATAATAACTCAATTTTGTCAATGGTGTATGCAATAATAGTTCAGATCTACTAAGATGTATCTCTTCCCCTAGTTTGGTTTATACAATTACCACTTTTCAACTCATTTGATCTCAAAAACTGAAATTTTCAGTCACCATTATGTTTCAACTAATGAACATAAAGGACTAGTCAATGAATTGCGAAACTTGTGAATGCGTTCTAAAGTAGTTTTCCCCTCTTACATTATACAATCCATCATGAATCGGCTCGCTTGCCTAGTATGCCCTATCTAATCTAATTATCATAGCCTTTGGCAACACAATAAAATAGTCATACCAATTCATACTTCATGTATGTGTTAATGGTCTAAAGGGTAGAAAGTGTAGAGAACGTCATGTTCATTGTAGGGTTTCATACTAGGAAAAGTAAGATCAAGTAATTAAAGTAATTTCCCACCCCCCATGGTCGTAATTAGCACACATGGTATGACACTTGCCATGGTGTCCTTCTTTTTAAGAAGCGCATGTTTCATTATATAAACAACACCATGTAGAAGTTTTTGTTAGAATGAACCTCAAAATTCAACTTTAGTCCACCCTTTTTAAGTACTACTTTTGGCTTTAAGACATAATGCTAAAATTTCTTATAATTCAGCATTAGATTACTTATAATCTTTTCACGATCTCGTTCCATGACATACATCTTGACAATTTTATCTTGAACCTTAACAATGACTAACTTGTAGTTAAGAAAGACGGTGTTTTTGTGATTATGAACAAACATTCGTCATCACTAATTAGTTCAAAACCGGCCTCATCTCGGAATTTGTCAAACAAATTGACAAACCCAAGGTAAACACTCATGTGAGTGGACTACTTCTTTATCCAATATGCTCTCGTTACAAAGACAATAAATGTTTGCTCATAAACATTCACACTAGTTTACTGCCCAATATGTCAAGGAATGACATATTACATATGTCACGCCATTTTCAAGGAACATTTACTTTGAAAGGCTTTTACAAATCATATGTTTTCACGCCTTGCATGGACTTTTGAACTCTAAGTTCACAATTCCTTGTGCAACTATCTCCTATCCCAAAATGATACTTGATGTCGATTTGCTTATTTATACTACGAATCTCTTGGTCCTTAAGCAATTGACCAATGTCTATCACCTTAGACATTCATTAACACTTTCGAGGAAGTTAGTTCTAGATATTACTTAAACCATTTTTGCTAATCTTTAGTGAAGTTATAAGTGTAACTCACACGATAGTTTTTATTACTCATGCATGATTCTTGCTATCTCATTAGATGGTACTATAGCCAAACAAGAATTCACATCATGAGTAGACCTTACTCTTGTGCACATTGTATGTCCAATTCGCAATTGTGTTTCTACTCAATCATATATCATTTCTTTGATGACACAGTACACAAACTATAATGCTTTTTAAGTATCTCATTCACTGTATTCTACCATTCTTCTCTTAGGTTAGTTTGACATCTACTAACTAACTTGTTGGCATACCAAAACTTAGGTCTTGTACATAACAAGTAATAGACTTGTACAATAAGCCACACCCTTGTACATAATAAGATATACTTGAGACTATCAATTTCTATCGGGAACATTTCTTATATATAGACAAGTTTGTTCATTTTTCACACATGTTAAGAAAGATGGTTATGTGTTTTCCAAAAGTACTCTTGATAATTATATCTTCCTATTTCAATAACTCTTTGTCTTATAAAAATAGGTTTGTTCAATTTTTTACAAAGTTTAAGAAAGTTAGTATGAGTTACTAATTTTAATAAAGTTTTCCAAAAGTAGTCATATCATTGTCTAAAGGCTTAATAATAATAAATAATATAAACTTTACTCGTTTTTGCACTTGTAACTCGACTTTTCAAAAACAACACAACCTTTATAATTTTTTGCATTTGTGGCATGAGTTAGTAATTTTATTTTAAAAAATGACATTTGGTGATGTGGCATTGACGATATAATGATTATCACTTGACAACTGATGATCACGTCCTCATGCCGTCAATGCAATGTTATTAATTGTCGTTTTTTCTTTAAAGAAAATACTAACTCTTGCTACGAATGCAAAAAATACAAAGATGGTGTTATTCGGTGTTATTTTCAAAAGGTTGAGCCACATGTGCAAAAATAATAAATGTCATGCTATCTAATGTTATTAAGCCTTATTTAAAAGGTAATTAATAACACAACTTACTGTATATTTAAAAAAGGAATAATATGGTACAATACCTCATAACTATATATTAAAAGAAAAACAAATTTATAAATTTGAGATGGACAAAAAAAGAATACTTGCCAATCTTTTTAGGACAAAAGGAGTAGTAATTAATGACACAATTTTTAATGTGCTTAAATAAGGTAATATAATATATTGACACCTAACCATTAACCTAAATAAGAATAAGCATATTATTTGGGACGGATAAAAAAAAAGGATACATGTCAACCATTTTGAGATGGAGGGAGTATTATAAATAAAAAAAAGATATATTATATCAAAATACAATCAGTATTCATTAATAAAAAAAGATAGTCTCACAATACATTCCATATGTAACATAAAAAA
>CAODLS011149849.1:0-25981 GCA_948243855.1 Flueggea neowawraea
AGAAAGGAAACTGTAAATGCCAATCAATCTTTCTAGACTTTTGCCTAACTGAAGAGTGCTCAAACCGCTTTATATGTAAAGACAACACCAATGGAAGCTTTTTAACTGACATTTGCTTCAATGAGTCCCGCTTTTCTTGACAGTTTTTGCAGTAAAGTTCTGATCCCAGCCTTTCTGGCCTGGTAAACAAATCCAAACAAGCTGAAAGGCTAGATCTATCTCTGTTCTCATTTGGCCTCCCAGACTTGTCAGAAATATCCACTGAAAAAGAACTGCGTGCATCCAAGTCTAGCGAAATGTCAACACAAGGATCATAAGTTGTTGAAGTAAATCCGCAGGTCATACAGGTGACATCTGATCTCAATAACCCAGCAAAAACCCTATGAGCAACACAAAGACAATTGGCTGAGTCTGCAAAGGAAAATAACAAAAGAATGTTACCAACTAATACAGAAAATCAGAGTCCATAATTCTTCACTTTGTGATGCAGGGCTTTTGATTACACAACTGTAATGTAATCTGTCAAAAAAGAGACTGCAAAAATCCAAATGGGTTCATTGCATATACATCATTACCCGATTTGTGTTTACTCTCCACAGCATCTCACATATAACAGAGGACCAGATGTCTCTCCAAAGACCAAAACAATCACAACTTGAAAAGGAAACAAAAAAGATTGAGTTACCTTTATTTTGGTTTATCCCTTTTCCATCTCTCTCATGGATTGCGTCTAACAATGAAATGAAAAACTCATGAGCATCCTGCTGCTCGTAACTGGCAAGATTTGTTGAATGCTGCCACCAACTTCATATAAACAAAATTTTTTATTACTAAAGCATAAGTTCTTACCTATGCATCTTGTGATAAGATTAAATCAAAAGGCTTTGATGAAATCTAGCATGAAACTAGTCTACCAAACCCAACGAAGAAAAGACAGCTCAAATACTCCAACATTTGAGGACTTCCAGTTAACTTTTATAATTCAACGAATTCAGATACAATATGACGACAACTCTGATCATTTACACACAAAAAGCCAGAAATTCTGTCTAATTTCCCTAAGCTGCAGCAAATGTTATACTTTCCTTCAACAGGACGATTTCAATGTAATAACCAGGACATTGTATGTGAGTCCAATTGATATACTACATTCTAAAAGGTTTAAACAGAAAATAAGTCTTTGAACAAGTGCTGATCCACTTAATAAAAGAATTTACGCAATCAAAGTATATTGAAACCAAAGGATTCACATAACAATGTCAGACCTGTAAAGAAACTGAGCTGGACTATACGGTGTCCGTTCCCCAGAAAACATAGCTGAGACAATAACATCAATATGACAAGGCAAACATAATCGATCTGATGATGTTTTCCCACAAATTTCACGGTCATGTCTGCCACTCAAGAAGTAATTCCTGAAAGGAGGGGCGTGAAGCAATGCTTGCAACACAGAATTCATGAAACAAGTACTGCCCAAATTGTTCAACCCTCTCAATCCCAATGGATAACATGACTTTGCCCTTCCATTCCTCATAGAAGCCAACACTTTCGAATTCTTCAAATCCAAATCAACCAATGAATTCAACCTCCTCCTCTTGCTTGATCTCCTTTTCACATCCTCCTCATTCTGTGTCTCACTAGGCATGTCCGTGATGATCTTGGACAACACAACCTTGTCAAATTCAGGATCATAGACCTGATCACTGCACATAGTGCAGTAAAGTTCTGATCTTTCCATATCCACAGCTATCTCATGGCCATTTTCAGACTGGGAATGCAAGAGACTGTGGCTTTTACAACAAAATGAAGAACAGGTCAAACAAAGATAGAGACTACCTTCATACCCATTACAGAGACTGCATCTGGGTATACTTGTTTCACACTTGTTAATGCTTGTTCTTCCATTTGGAGTGGCTTTGATGTACTTTTGGAGAGCTTTATAACCAGTCAAGCCATGCCTCAGCTTGTAATTAGCGAGGTGTTTGCAGGGTTTGGGTACTGTATATAAATGGATCGTAGAAGCCATGTCGATGTAAAAGAAAATTTGGTTTCTGTCTTTCTGATGTATTAAAAGAAGATCAGTGATTTACCAGGGCAAAATTAGCAATATCAATTAAAAATGGTGTTTTGCAATGTTCTGATTAAAACAGAAACAAAAAAGATTCTGTCTTTGAATGAAACTAAGTAGATGATTTAAGAGATCTTAGATTGGATTTCGAAGAAATTGAGTTTTGGATTCTATTCTGATGGATTTCTATTGATCTGATGATACTGATGGCCAGAAAAAATGCTTTATGGGCTGTTTGGGAATGACTTAATGGAGAGGAAAAGAAGAAAGATGGTGCCTTTTTTCATGGAAAGACCGACCTTGTTTTTCTATGAAAACAAAAGCACAATTTTTATTTATTTTGGGAAATCTCAACCGTCCATTTCATTAATCAAGGTGATCAAAAAGTACCCAAATAGCAGTTAACCAAACATGTTTTCAATGGCTGCTGAGATGTCTGGTTAGGGTTTTGAGGTGTATGGAAGAACGGACTTGACTTGTTGTAGTTGATTTGAACCCAAAGATGGCTAGAAGTTTTGGTGAAAGTAAAGAAGAAGGGGTGTGGTGTACTGGTGACAGCCAAGTCAAGAAGCCCTAAATAATGGGGCCTTGAAGATGAGTTATCATAGAAGTAGACTAGAAACATCCTGATGAGGTGTTTATTGTTGGTTGCTGCTTTTGAGCGAATACATTATGCATTACAATTCACCTGGAAAAACTTGTACAAATCAAATGCCATGACTACAGAGAATTTTACAGACACTATCTTTGTTTAGTTCGGATGGTTTACAGACACTCAATTCTGTAGTGTTGGAGACTGCTTCCGTAACAATAGAATATCTCGTGTGTTACATTTACATTTGCTCTGACACAGGTTCACCAAGCAACCTAGATACACCCTTGTACAGTAAATGGATGAAATTACAGTGATCTCCTTCCCTCTCTCTCTCTCTCTCTCTCTCTCACACACACACACACACACACACACCAATTTGAAATGAAATCTGCTTCGTCCAGCCATTTACGAGTCAGAAATCGGAAGGAAGCCCTGGCCGCTTCAATTAGTGGCTCTCAGATGTAACTTTATTCGTTGTAATAAAGATGCAATGCAAAGAAAAGGCCGAGACACTAGGAGAACCACAGGATGCTCAAGAAATTAGTAAAGTTGCATATATTCTTGCTGCGTATTAGCACCAATATACCTAAAAGATCTCCCAAATTCCATGGTTATTGGCTCAAGAAAACACTATGACAGCACCATTTAAAAGTTAGGCTACATCATTCAACAAGCAGCATAAATCCAACAACAGAATAGAAGTGTCATAGCACAAAGACTCGCTGAGCACATACAAATTAACTGAATACTGTTAACAAAAAACACAAGCCTCTTTTCCCAACATACGAGACAACAACAGCAACAACCACGAAGTAATCTTAAGGATAGCAAAGATCGGAACACCAAATGATAGACATAAGAATGAAGATCAATATAAACAACACAAACAATTAGGGCAAATCTGCTTCTTATTCTCCATATCTCAAGGCACAAGTCTCTTCCCAGAGCAACAGGAAACACATTCATCATTCGATAGAAAATATCATTTGTTTCTTGAAGCAGAAAACATAAGTCAAGTTATTAGCACCATTAGGACATTGAATTAAATGAGCTGTTAAATAACTTATCATTGCTGCTATACCAAACTGAAAGCAGACAGGGTATGGGAAGCACCTACTCTTATCCAAACATAAATGCTAGAATCTTTGGCACAACACCTAATAAAACAGATTCCACTAGCACAATGTCACATGCTTCAACTTATCCCTTACACTGTGGCTATCGCTGATAGTAGTTTTCCTTTTTTCTTTTCAAGAACATAATTAAACCACCATTGATCACTGCAAAAATCTGTGTTTCTCTCCTGATACATCACCTAATAAAGCTTCTTTTAAGCACACATCGGTCAAATCAAAACATTTGACACATATTACCAAAACCAAAACATTCTTTTTAAATATTACAGCTTAACAGAAACAATCAACAACCTGGAAAGATTATGTAAAACCAGGGTGTGATCCCCTCAATAAGACCAAGTCACACATGCAAAAGCCCAGACCAAACAGCAATAGAAACAAAACATACAAACAAAACAACAAAATCCCAGGACCAAAACAACAAACAACCAGCAAGCTCTACAATCATGTCCAAAGACACAAACTTTGATAAAAAAAAAAATGAAACACAAAAAGGTACGAACTTTGCACACAACCCACAGTTATTCAATGGCCAAATTATTCAAATATACATATTCCTCACATCCCATACCCATAAAACACCAATAATCATCAACAAAAGCCACAATACTGTAATTATTTCAGACCTTACAACAAATACATCAAAAAGCAACCATCTTTAACTTCAAATTCTTAATGGGACATAGGTCCAACAACAGGATACTTAGCTTCAAACTTCTTCTCCCAGTCGTTGAGGACTTCAATCTCCTTCTCTGTGAGTCCTTCGAGAGAAGGAGAGATGTCTTCTTCGTTCTTGCTCATCTTGGCCAGAGCGCTACTCGCATCCTTGCCTGCGAACATCGCGTAAGACCCACCTGGCCCGTAGAAGGACTTGACTGCCGTCACATCAAAAACCCTTCCCTTAATCTCCACATAGATTGGCTTCGATGGGTCGGTGCCGTTGTACTGGCTCAGTTCCTCCGCTGTGAACCCCATTGGTCTTTGACAGTTGGTGAATGACCGGTGAGAGAGCAAGAGAGTGATGACTTTCAATTCAAAGTAGCTCCTCCTTTTTTCTTTATATATAATTGCAAGGATAATTAAGAAATGCAAGAAACCCCCTAATGTATAGTTACAGTATTAAAGATGGTGGATTGCAGGCAAAAATAAACCTAATGTACAAATGGTAGAATTAGCAAGTTAAGGTAAAAAATTAAAGAGCACCAAAAGCTGTACACGAGACCGTTTAACCTTTCCTGTTTTAGGTTTTGAATTTGCCATACCTTGCTTATGATAAAATATTTCTAAAACAGTACACAAAATGACAGCAAGTTCATTTCCTTTTGCCTATTTCTCTTTTAAATATTTCTTTGATTGATTAATTGCAAGATGATTCCATCAAGAATGATAACACAAACCTGAGCAGGCGGTAGGGATGAAACCCAGTCTGATGCATGCGTAGGTAGAAGGCCCAAGGTGTTAAGCTGCATAAGCAAAGAAATTCACATCATAAAATATACATCAGATATGTTAAATTCCTTCATTGATAAAATACCTGCATTTATGAAATATAGTAAACCACATCTCACCTTCCAAACACCAAGTGCTAAGCCTCCCAAATTAAGGGCAATAAAAAGTAACTTAGGGCCAAGAAGATCTACGTTGCTGTCTTTGTAAGGCTCAAACACTGCAAACGAGAAGAAGAAAGAGCTGAACTCTGAGAGTTGGATGGTACAGAACACGTTGCACATATCCAACAATCACAATAATACTTTTAAAATTACAAAGTGACCATAAGACCATTCCAAAGAGCATGGAAAATGCTCATCAACTAAGATGGCAAGACTTCCACTAAATATGAAGCAAAGATGCAGGCTAATTGCATTTAAAAAGGAAGGATGGGTGCCCAGATTAAAAAATAAGTCAATAATTTAATAGTGAAAATTGGAAGCCTGGCACCATAGCAGGCTTTTAATGGCTCTGGCATTGCAGAGAAACCACCCAAAAGAATAAGTTCAGAACTGTTTTGGTAGTACCATGAACCTATCAATTTGTCTTGATTAAATGATAAATATAAGCAAATGCAAACATGTACAGAAACACAAATAGCAGTATAAGCAGAGATAAAAATGAAATTTGCAGTTGTCTTACCCTTCCCAACACCTTGAAGTGCACTGATGGACTGCCAAAGAGCTGAGAATGTAATGCCAATGCTAAAAAGATGCGCCGTATTTCCAGCCATCCACATCATAAATCCCATCATCATTAAATTTTTGAAAGGGGCTTGTGCCACTTCCCATGCTTTCTGTCCATAAATTACAAAACAATCAAGTTGATGAACATTACAGTTGCTTAATTCAACATATAATCTCATATGCAGATACATGAAGACAATACTAATGCAGATGAAGACTTAAACAATTCAGGAACCATCATTGTACTTGAAAACTGCCTAAAACACACAAACACAGAGAATTTGAGCATTGCACATCAAAAGACACGTAAAAATCCCACCTATGGCATACGTTACCACACTTAAAAAACAGGTGATAACAAAAATGCAAGAGTATAAACACTATCCATAATTAGCAACCAATGCACCTCAACCCGTGTCCAAGTTTCTGTTACATTGATGATGGCATTGATCGCTCTAGAACTCTGACCAAACTTTCTAATAACAGCCCAAATACAAAAATCAACATCTTAGATATCATAAATAACTCATGAAGTCCCTGTAGTGGACAAAATCGTAATCAATGATAGCAAAAAGGTGAAACTTTTACTCCCAAACACATAATTTGTAATTACCAAATATGTATAGATAGATAATTGACCAAATCTATCAGATTATCCATAAAAAGACGAATAAAAGTAAAGAAACAAACTTGACCCTTCCAATTGGCTTCAGCTTCCTTCTTTTGCTTCGTCACCGTCGAATCATCCTAATAAACAATTTACAAGCAAAAACAAATCATCAAAATGAACGAAACCCAGATAGATAAATAGTGAAAAAAACAGAATGAAGGAAGAAAAACCTGATCTTGAGAGGAGCGAGAAAAGCCAGGAGGGTCGGGGATGTCGCGGGAGGAAGGAGCGGTCGAATTGTCAGTGAAATCGACGGCCCATCTGCGAGTCCCTTGCCCTTGTCCGTCGACTTGAAGAAGACTGATTAATTGATATGGCGCACTTGTGACTTCGGAAGTGCTGGAGTCAGTTGCTCAACACAGCCAATGACAGATCCGGTTTTGTTCAACCTTTTGTGTCCGACCCGCGTGTGGGTTTCGTTTTCTTCTTTTTTTGGAATTACTATTTTGCCCTGGGTTCTGTGATATAGCGTATTAACTGTTTTTATCCACAGTTTTGAAAAGTCTACTATACCCTTAAAGACGGAACACTCTTAAAGACAACTATACCCTTCTAACACGTCATACCCTTTAGAAGTGTGTTTCCCTCTCTCTCTCTCTGTGACGCCTCACTCTCGCCTCTCCTTTCGTCTCTCCCCTATCTCTCGGTCTCTTTATCCCGTTCTTTTTCGGTCTCTCTCTCTCCCTCTATCTCCATATCTCTCTGCAAGTGCAAACCAAACCCAGATCTCTCACCTCACACTCCCTTTACTCCTTTTGTCTCTCCCCTATCTCTCAGTCTCTTTCTCCTGTTCTTTTTCGGTCTCTCTCCCTCTATCTCGATCTCTCTCCCTCTATCTCGATCTCTCACTGTAAGTGCAAACCAAACCCAGATGAAAAACGCGAACCAAACCCACAAAAAAAATTCCCTCATTAATGGTCCAGATTCAAGTCCTACCAAAACCACAACAAATTCCCTCAGAAAATCAAACGAAAGAGTGAACAGAAGAAGCGGCGGCGTTGTTTCAGATCTGGGTTTGGTCTCTCTTCACAGCTTGCTTGTAGTTTCAGATTGGGGTTGGTCTCTTCACGGCTTGGTTGTAGTTTCACGGGTTGCTGCCTAGTTTGAAGAGAACTAAAAGAGTGAAGAGATGGAGAGCTGATTGAAAGAGTACGGGATGGTGCGGGTCCCAACTCCTCCTTCCTCAAACATCGCTTCGTCTTTGGTTGTTCTCATTTTTCTTAGCTGTCGTTTTGATAATTTCAATTTAAATCATGAATTTGTTATTTTGATTAATTCTATTTTTGGAGAAAATTGAGAGAAGATGACGATGAAGCCTTGTGTTTTAAGATGAGAACAACGAATCTATTGATTGTTTCTTTTATTTTTTCTTCATAAACTGAATTTCAGTTATTTTTACTTTTTTTTTGAAGTTTTTATAATGCCTTTAGTTGGCAAATTTACTATGAGTTATTATCAGTGTGTTCTTGTAGTTGCTAGTGATTGAAATATTTGATGGGTGATAATGTAGTTGTTCGTGATTGAGATATCACGGTGCGGTGAAGAGCGAAGAGATGATGGTGAATGAGTGCTATTGGTGACTGGTTTTCAAACTTGGTCGTGGTGGTGGTGTTGTGATTTCTGGTTTAGTTTCATTATTGAGATGTCTGATTCCATTTTTCACTCTGCTAAACCCTGTTTCTTTGAGATTCTTAAGACTATTTTCATATTGTAAATTTGATTTTTGAATGAAAGAAGTTTGGATTTTGTGAAATGGTGAAAGAACCGACAATGTCTGATTTTTATTTTTTTTCCTTATTAAATAGAAAAATAGATGGAGAAGATGAGCACAATGATGAACACAAGGGTAAAATCGTCTTTCGGTCCCACAAGGCATATCACTGATGTTGTCCTATCAGTTTATAAGAGATTTTTTAAAATTGGGATAAAAATAGCTAATATACTATAATATATGAATAAAATAATAATTTTTTAAAAAAAAAAATTAATATTTATATTTAAATTTAAATTTTAACAAATGACATTCAAATTTTTAAATATAAAAATATCAAATAAAATAAATTGAATTTAATAAATTTTATTTATGTAAAAATTGTAATATTTTAATAAAAAATTGATTTTTTTACAAAAAAATAAATTTTTAAAAAAAATTAATCTTTTAAAAATTATTTAAATATTTTCAAATTATAATTATAATATATATAAATATACAGATGTATATAAAATTTTTTTAGATTTTTAAATTTTTATTTATTTTTTATAATTATAAATATAATTTTATTTTTTTAATAATTATAAATACCTTAATTTTTTAAAAAAATAAATTATAATTATCTCAATAAAAAATTTAAATTTTACCTATTTAAAAAAAAGTAACAAACTCAAAAAAACAATGACACAAGATCAATCACAACGTATATTTATGTGATTGGAAATATACCTTTATATTAGACATGTAATATGAATCAAAATCTACAAACAGCTATTTAACATAAATCTAATTGACTATCAAATAATTATCAAGAAATTAATTACAAAGTATACGTGCGAAATAGGATTTAGGTATCTTGATTTGTTACGGTGATTTAATAATGTTTTGTTGTCTCGGCATATAATTTTTGGGTCGGGTTTGGTATAATTAAATTACGTAAAGTGAAATTATAATTTTATTGGATTTACACTTATTTTTTAGAATAATATATAATTTTTTAATATTATAAAAAATAAAAATAATAATATTAAAAAATAATAAAGTAATCATCATTTAGTTTTACATACTCACTAATTTGTACTCTTTATCTATGTTATAATTATTATTTGAAAATGTGTTAAATATACTAATTATATGGTTAATTGAAAAATCACTTTTTATTTCTCTTATTACTAATTTAAAGAAAGTTAACATAGACAAATTTACTATATATATATATATAATAAATCAAAGAAAGAGTATGATAATATTTTAGTCATTATAACAAAAAAAAAAAAGATAAACCACTAAGATCTTCTTACATGAAATTTTTATTAAATAATTGATTAGTTTGATGCAGATCAAAATTTTTATTTTATGCGTATTATAACTGTATAAAATTTTTATATATGAAGTCTACTTATTTATCACTATTAAAATAAAATAATATCATAAACATAATTATTCAACAATTTAATAAAAACATATATCACTTGCAATGCACGTGAGTAAAAAGCTAGTATATCCAAATGTCAATTTTTTATATAAAATTTGATTTATTAAATTTTTTATATAATGATTTTTACATTAAATGTCTTTAAATTATAATTTTTAATATCATTTTTACAATTTTTAATGGTCTCCAAAATATCTCCATATATCTTCAAATGCATCCAAATGTCTCCATAAATTTCCAAGAGTGTACGAAATTCTGAATTTATAAAACCAAATTAAGTTCACTTATTTATTTTTTACAAATTTACAAATGTATTCAAATGCCTCTGCACAAAATCGATCAAACTCAACGAAAACCAACCAAAATCAACAAAATTAACCTGCACAAATTGTATTTGAAAGTGTTTTTTATATTAAACTATGTAATCTCACAAAAGCATACATGAACAAACAAACAAATAAAAACCTGAATAATAAAATAAAATAAAATATACTTGACTAATAAACAATGTATCATGACTAACAGACTTTAAGTACTATTTTACATAAAACAAAAGGCAATTAGGTTTGGCAAATTTTAGAGACAAATCTATTAATTTTACAAACCTAGGGACTAAAAATACAATTTTACTTTAAAATAGATATGTTTCTTCTTACTCCAGTTGCTAGGGTTTCAAAAACCCTAGTCGCAACTGCTGCCTCTCTTCAGCTCCTGTTCGTGTCAGAAAGAGTGACGCCACCTCTCCACCATGTTTGCTGCCCTCTCTTCAAGTGTCAGAGAGCGACAAGGACAGAAAGCGATGAGAGAAAAAGAAAGCGACAATGACATAGAGCAACGAGGAGTGACGGAGGAAGAGAGAGCGACGGGGGAAGAAAGAGTGACAGAGGAGGAGAGAGAGAGAAGAAAATGGGCGGCTAGGGTTGAGGAGAGGGGTGAGGAAAGAGGAGGAGAGAGCAACCATAGAGAGAGAAAATGAAGAGAGAGAGAAAAAAAAACCTAAAATGATGCAAAAAATCGACTTTTATTTGATTTTATCTGGTATTTTTTAGACTCTGATTTTAAAAAATGGCACATGAGATACTTAAAATGCAAAATATATTATTTAACTAATTATAAAATTTTAGATTCTTTTTGTCAAAATTTAAATTTTATTTGAGATATATGACATAATTAACTCTTTTTTTCCCTCCCAATCTCGGTTTATTGAATTTATTTTTCTTTTTTTTTTACCCTTTACAAAATTAAGAATTTATTTATGATTTTTTAATAAATTATAAAAAATTTATCTAATAAAAATATAACTAAATAAAACACCATAGGATTTAATGTTCTTGAATTAAAAAATTAAAATTCAACGAAAATATTTTTTATTTATTTTTTTCAACGTCAAGAAATTTTTTTTATTAAATAATAGACATATTGGTAAACAAAGTATATTTTACATTGTAAAAAAAATACACTTCTTTATAAAATCATGATATCAAACATTAAAACAAGCTTATTAATATTATTATTGCAACCTACACTTGGGATAGTCTTGCGATAATCATCTACATAATTATTTATTCATAGATACCATATATACGAGCATCAAAATTAAAATATTAATAAGCTATTAGTTCAATGTTAAGCATATTAGCCAATTTGAGTCTCAAGAAAAGAATTTAAGAGAAGAAAAAACATTAATATTAAAATTGTTAATGTTTTAATCTTGAAAATGACTGTCTGCCATTTGTAAAAATAAAAAAGAAATTTTTTTTTATAGTTTGTTTACGGACCTACAAATTAACGTTAAAAACAGTGTAATATCTTTTATCACCACATCTTTGGCATGTGGAGGCATTTCTCAAAAACTTATTCTACTTGGTATGAACCGAGGACCATATAAAACTCTGAAACCAGCACAGAAGTTCATAAGGAAGTAAAACTGGGCAAGGAGACCTAGTTGTCTTGCTATATATACTCTAATCTGTTGCTGCGTTTCTGCTTCGCAGAATGGAACTTGCATTACTGCTACAAATCCATCTTGGCCGAGAATTTGTCAGAAACGTTGGCTATTATAAAGCCTGCAAAAACCTGAGTCCAAAAGAACATCTTAGCCAGGTTTATACTATGATCAAACAGATAAAAACTACCAGAATTCAACACGAAAATCGAAGAACAAATGCTTAGGGTAGTGCTTCTGATGCTTTTGCTGCGACAAACTGTACTACTTGTCGAATTATCAAGGTAAAGAATTCTGGTCTTACAAGCTGCGAGTGCAAAAGAATTCTGGTTATTAAATTCATATAACATACCTGAATGCATCCGAGGATGTAGATTACAGAATATTGACGGCAGTGCAAGAACGTGTCAGCCATCATTGCGAGAGGTATCGTCAGGGACATGCCTAATGTAACCACCAATGGAGACGTCCAAACAACAGCAAGGGCACTGCATCATTGTCATTGCCATTAGAAATATATTTTTCTGACAATAAAATAAGCCTGCTTTGAGACATTATATAATACTACTACTTTTTGAGAGGATGAAATAAATGAATAAACTAACTGAGTATTATTGTTTCACACAGGCACGATCACGATAAATTGACTGCTCGACGTACCAAAAGTAGTCTGAAAGGACACTACCTATAAAGCTGTTTAGCAGTACAGCTTCACCAGTAGATGCTGAGTGCGGTAATCTGAATGGCGGTTCGATCCCACCAGCTGTCAGCGGCCACTCTGTAGCAAGTTGTTAAAATGAGCAATAAAATTTGGAATAGGATCCACAATTACAAAGGCACAACGGCTAAAATAACACAAGGACACAAGATATGATAGAAAAAGAAATGAACAATTAGGTTGTTACCATTTTTAAGCATGATTTACTAGCTTCTAAATCACATCAAGTCGTCTATACTTCACACCTATATCACCTAATTTAAACTACATTCTCTGAACTTGCAAATTTCCAGAACTACATGCTGACAGTGGTAACTAATATTTTTGGATGCACTTTTTTCATGATAAACACAAAAAGCTGGAACTTTCCTCCATCTTTGTACACCTTCAGATGTGAAGCTTTACCACCTGTCACTGTCTCTAAGTCTATCATTTCAAAGTGCAATTCGACAAAAAGGATTTAGAATCCGTAATCAACATCTCTGCTATTTTTCCGTTCTCAATCAAGATTTTCTCTTCTCACCCCGTGGAACAGCACTATGGAATTTATTACAATCACATCATTCTACTTACGTAGCCTCCAAAGGCCAAGAAGTGTGAAGAGACCAATGTATCCAAAGAACTTCTGCACATCAACCTTGTCCCCTTCCGATCCAGCACGCATTTTGAGCAGCACTGCACTTCATAGAACAATAATTAATGATCATCTAAGAAACTTCAGAAATGGAATTTTCAAATTTAACGTCGTACCTGTGAACAGACCATATAATATGGCCGAAAAGAGACCAAAAATGTCCCCTGTGATGATATGCCTCCTTTCCCTTGAATTTATGACCAGGGCACAATTTTAGAAAGCAAGTCGAAAGAAAAGAGGATATTCCAAGATGCATTTAATCGTAGTCCTGAAACTGGTATCAATTATACTGCCTAAAGTAGATATTATCACCCAGAGACATATAGTTTCCAGTAAGATGATAAGCAAAATATATAAATAAAACATAGTTTCCAGTGATCATTTCATTACGTACTTGGATATGCTCAGCATTTCATCTGGTGCCATGTTTTCCCAAATGTAGTGATGGCAACACCTGCTATGCTGATAAAAACTGCAACTACCTTCACCACATTTATGGAGTCCTTGCAAAGAAGAGCCCCAAAAAGTAGAGCAGACAGCCCAGAAGTTGAAGTTAAGATTGTTGTACTCGCAACACTTGTATTTGCCGAAGCCGAGTTAGACAGGAACTGCATAGTTAAAGGAACTATACTTACTAAGAGAAAGCTTAGAGTGAACCTTGGTGACAGTGAAAAAGTATAGAACAAGTTATGGAGAATGCTGATATCTAAGAAGGAAAATTCATGCTGCATGTGAGACACGACATATAGCAACATGACTATACTGAAATTGGTGATAATCACAGATGATAGTCTCATATTACCTCTGTCATGAACCATATTGGAGCAAGATATAAACCATATTTTGCAGCTTCCCATGAATTATGTTCACGATTGAGCTTGACCAACTGAGGTTCATCTCCTTCATCTGCCCAAATCAGAGGCCATCCCTCTTCTCTGTTGCTCAAATCCTTGTCGGCAACGACACAACTTCTTGTATCAGTTTCTGGGATGTGGCATGTATCACTGATAAGTGGAACATCAAGTCCACTTGAAGAGCTACATGCTGAACTACCACTATGCTGCTGCTTGAAAGAGTGAACATGGAAAAAGCTGTACAAACAGTCTTTTACAAGAGCTATTGGTAGATGAACCACCATGAGAGACACTCCCAAATATGTGAGTGCAAATGGCTGTTCATACTGTTCAAAGATTCTCTGCAGGACAAATAAGAATGTGTAAATTGAAGTGCCATAATCCAAGCATTTGAAGTATAAACATTGCTGGCAACATTGCAATTATCACAGAAAATATTCTATTCAAATTAACTTTCCAACAGCACATGGAACACATATGATAAGTCTACTACAGATTTTAGTAACTTGGGAATATATTGCAAACGAACCTGTAAAACAAGAGAAAAAACTGAAGATGATATTAATTCAGCTCCAGTTGAAGATACGGAAGAATTCTAATCAAAGATCCATGTAGCCTCATCAAGCTTAGAGGTTTTTTAAGTGACTTTCTGCTATTTATCAAAAAAAAAACAGGGACTTTCTGTTTGAAGAGGAAATTGATAAGGAAAATCGAAAAAAAAAAAAGGAAAGGAAACAACAGATATCTTCACAGAAATTCCTGGCATGCGAAATGCCTTACAGGAGACATTTCACAAGCAACACAAGGAGACAGCAAAGAACAAAGTGACACGGGAATATTCTTGTAGTTCCCAAAACTGCTGTTCACAATTCAGCAATAATAAGCAACATCTGAACAGAAACAAATAGAAAAGCGTAGCCATAATTAACATAGAACAAGAAATAAAAGGAAAAAAAAAATCATGAAAACCACACCTGAGTCACCTCTGCAGAAGTCACCCATATGAAGACAACTGTGACGATCAAACCCAACCCGGCATTATACCTCTAACCCATTTACGTAAAATCACCACCCAAATCCTTAGAAACCAAGAATCAAAATTCAAAGCCTGAAAATTGAAATGGGTAATCTTATAATTGACATAAAAATCCCATTTTTACATAAATTATGTGCATCAAGATGAAAAGATTCATCATTACGAGTAAACTCAGCTAGTTTTCTGCTTATTAGGATAACAAGGACAAGAGTCTTGGAAAGGTCCGTGAGTCACAAAAAAGGTACAAACTTTGTGCCATTGGAGCCTTGCTTAGTAGAGTGAGTAGTGTCACCAAACAATCAGCAAGTGAAGAAGTGTTGTTTTAATGTGCGATTGATGGTGATGGCTGAACAACAAAAACCATCCAATTCGGGGATAACGTGGCAGAGTGCCAAGAATCATGTACGTACCGCGTGTAGTAAACTAAACTAAACGCAGATGGACGAATAGCCGAATTAGATGCGATTGATGAACCCATTGCCACGCTGAGCAGTTAGATTAAACAAACCAGGGCCCTCTGGTTCAAGTGTATTAGACTGTGTTGCCTAAGGTCATCGTTACTTGGTGTAGTTCTGTGACTGCTTGCTACCAAATGGTGTTTGAACTTTCCTTTCATTCAGATCAGATCAAGGGTTTGAATACAATTTCCTCTTTAGCAAGGAAAGGATTCGATTGGTATTAAAAAAAAAAAGCATGGAAAGGATTCATAAGCTGACGATTTCTGTAAAAGGATGAGCACAATAGAGTGACAAATAGAAGAGAGAAGGAAGGAAGGATAACAAGTGTTTATTCCTTCTTCAGATGAATGACAACAAAAACAATGAATTAAGGGTCGGAAAACAGTATGCCTAGCTTCACTATACATTGTAACCGGGACTCATCAAAGTTGTGAGGTTAAGTTGCACAGGAGTATTGGGGTACAAAATTTTTCTGCCTAACCAGCTCATGAAGATCGTTAACGATCTTAAAAACTGCGTCGGGTCTTGCCAGCTTCAAGCAATTCTGTGACATGGCCTGAAGTTCATCTGCCTTTGGACCAAACCATTGAGCAACAATCTTTGCGATCTCTTTTGGAGACTTGGAGAACTTCCCGCATCCATTTTCCACCACGTATGGCACATTTCCTACTTCCTGCAATACCAAGAAAAAAAAAAAGAGAACGAAAATGATCAATAAATTTTATGCTCGGAAATACCATATTTTTCATGTCAACAAAAGCAAGTTGAACAATTTTTCGGACTTCTACATGCAGGAGAAAAGCATATAGTTGTGTGTGTCCTCAGTCTGGATGACATCTTACCATAATATTCCATTAACAGATCATCACGCAGCATGATAGCTATTTAAGGCAGTTTATGTTATTGAACTCTGTATATAAAACCTCTATCCAGATTACAAGGTTTGACCTCATGCAGCATGATAGCTATTTAAGGCAGTTTACATGTGAAATTATAGCTCGAGTGCTTGACCATAAGAGCAACAATAGGATGAGCAAACAACTATAAGGCAAACAAAGAAAAAGGTGAACTTAAAAATATAAGTCAGCAACTTACTTGTCCAGCAATATAATCATTTAGAATTATGGGAAGACCACTTATCATTGCTTCTGCAATTGTTCCTGGGCCAGCCTACAGAAGCTTAATTATTAATGCTGACTGCATGTCAAAGACTTAAAATATAATGAAAAACAATGTACTTAAAATAATCAAGCACCTTTAAAGAAAAAACAATATAATTAAAATATAATGAAAAACTCACCTTTGTAATAATGCAGTCACAAGCACCCATGCATTCCTCCATTTTAGTGACAAATCCTTTCACCTACAGAATAGTTAACTTCTTCAATGTCTTACTCTTGCACATACAGTCCAACAGATTCCAGATATGTATAGTAATAATCAAGAAATCCACACACATATGTATTGTCCTAGAGCACTGTCAGCTTCACTGGGTAGGGTTACAGCAGTAGCATAATCTAATAGTTCATGAGTCTTATGCAATAGGAAGAAAGTTGGAGTGAATTCTATAGGCCAGTTTGGTCAATTTGAATATTGAAACATTCACCAAAAAATGAATTTGAGGGAATACACAGTCCAAGACTGGATGGCACTGAAACTGAACCTTTAAGTTATAAGCACTCAGAATATGATTTAAGAAGTTTAAAATTAACAATCAAGTAGTAACAGTCTAACAGACTATGTTCTGGACTTAAAATGTGCAATACCTTGACAGGAATCTTCCAATCAATTGACGACAATCTGTTGGCAAGCTTCTTGTTGCACCCACGTATCACAAGGACCTGACCTATTGGCTCCCCAAGACTCTCATCATATAAAGAATCCCCTAGTGACCATGCAGTTGCCTTAATGGGGCCCATTCCTTCCCCTCCTCCCATTAATAGCACAGCCGGAAGATCTTCATACATTCCAAATTCTCTCAGTTCTTTCTACAGAATTCTAGGTTTGAAGTGAGCCAAGGGAAGTATACACCAATACTCATCACAATACAACAAGAAGAAACAAATTGAATGACTATGAACTATCTTGCAAATTGTCAAAAACTAGGTTGCCAATAGCAAGAGCACAGTCAGATCCGAACAATGCTTAAGGAAAAAAATATAAGAAAAATACACAAGACTATTTCAAGATAAAGCCTAAGAGAGGTCAACACTAAAAGATTATGTCTCCCTTATTATAACCAAACATTTGTGTTCCTTATCATTATCAAGGGCCAAGGCCAATCACCCAGTTAAGCATTAGCCCCACCCCTTTAGAAAAACTTCCAAATTAAACATAAAGAAACCAACCTATTGCTTTTTGAACAATAGTTTCCCGCTGCAGAACAAAAACTATTGATATGAAGACCTTACCCAAAAAACCAGATAATGCAATTTATGGGATTAAGAAAGATCATACTCTTCAGGTAAAATGACAAGTCACCTTTGGTTTAACTGGCCTAATAAAAGAAGGCCGTACAGGAAGCCCAAAGACCTTAATTTGGGAGGGTTGAAGACCAGCTTTCATTGCCCTTTTCGCTACATCTGTTGTCGGACAATAACATCTTGTTACAAGCTTATGGAACCTAAACATCAAGACATAAAAGATCAAGATTCAAAAATAAATAGGATAAATTAAAATGTTCTACATGAAAAATTGAAACTAACCATGTAGGATGACACGTGCTGAGATCTGTGATTACTGTGGTAAAAACTATCTTCTGCAAAAGACCCTTTGCTCTCAATATTCGCAGAGGAACATGTTGCATCAGTGGATGTACACTAATAATTATGTCAGGCTGGTCTTTCATCAATCCCTTAGCAACCTCTCTAAAAGAATAAGGCAATGAAGGATCAAGACAAGAATATATTAGCACACAACCAAAAAAATATACTAAACAAGCATCGAAAATCTTAAGTCTCTGTCAAAATGAAGAAGAATCAGACACTTCCATCATTGCACTAAACAAAGAACCAGAAAAAGTCCTTGAAAAATTAATAAAGTTAAATCACAACTTCAAGTTGTTATGGCTATGCAGTGAGAGTTTCTAAACTACAACTGCCATAAAAAAAGTATGTTTTTATCAGTTGCCTAAAATTCACAGTTGAATTTAGCATAACCTTTGAAATAGGAAAGGAACTCAAACTCGTTAACAAAGAGGTATAGTCATGCGATAGAGGATGAAAAGAAAACAAAAAGTGAATCAAGTATTAAGCAATTGGTTGACAGTTATTTCATGAAAAGAAATGATGAATATTCAACTTATTTTGGGAAACACCGAAATGCTTAAATATTACATTACCAACAAAACATGAATCATCGAAGTAAATTAACAAACATCTAAAGACGATACAAACTCTCACCGAGCTATAAATGTTGAAGTTGCTGCAAAATTTGATTGATGAATCACACGAGGTGCACTTCCATAATACGTTATTTTCCATAAAGGCCCATGCTTCACCAAGAAATTATAGCTTCTAGGCAACTGGTTAAATGGCCAGGGTGTGTGGTCTGACCATAAATCCGTAATGAAAACCTGCAACACCCAATCTTTACATACAGGACATGATCAAGAAAAACATATCTAAACACCAATTCCCCACTTCAACTACCAAAATAATTCAAAAAAGCAACTTAACCTTCCATGGTTTCATCAGCCACCATATGCATATCAAACAAAAACTAATCAGAAAAAGTGAACGGTCACAACATTATCAACATCAAGAACTGAGAACTGACCTGATAATCATCACCAAATTGTTCATTGAAAGCCGCCTTAATAGCCTCAGCAGACGCACGGTGACCACCACCAGTATCGCTCATCAAAATCAAAACCCTTTTAGGACTCTCGGCCTCAACACCATTCAAAGGCAACCCCTCATCCACCAAAACTCCACCACACCCTTCATCTCTCAACCCATCATCACTACCACCATTACCATTGCTGCTATAATTATCATTACCTCCACCATCACCGGAACCAACCCCAACTGAAGCGAACCCAATGGGGATTCTGTCGACATGAAACTGAATAGCCCGGTTGAGCTCATTCCAAACCGTTGTAATTCCTAAGGTGCCCCTACTACCCAAACTCAAAGCAGCAACCTTTCGCTTTCTCAGGCCAACAGGGTCATCGAGAAACAAAAGGCTTGACTTAAATGAAGAGTACCCATTAGACCTTAATGTCACGGGTCAGAGTTTTGGCACAGTGATTTTTTGCGTGGCATCCGGAACTCTCGTATTTTCGAGGTATCAGTCTCAATGTTCATTGGTTTTACCCTACCGTGGGCTTATCAAGAGAGTGATGACAGCTCCCGATGAGTGTGGTGCCTAAATGACACATTCATCTGTCACTTACTGTATTGCACTGCCCCGCAACCCATAGTTTAGCTCACCAGCAAACATTTTGAGCATCCTACATGGTCACGATTAACGGGTCGTGACATTCTCCCTCACTCAATTCATGCACGTTCTCATGTATGTGGGGAACTCTTGACCCTTCTTCTAAGATTAGCTCAAGATCCGTGTGCAATCACCCTGCATACTCATCTTCCTCATCTCCAACGGGGAGACCTACTTGCGAACACCTCCGGAAGTTTAGGGTGCGAGCATTCGGGAGGTCGTCCATCTTTTGGACCCGCCAGTGTAGGCTTAAGCGCTTGGTGAAATATCACTGCAGTTTCCTGCCTACTCATCCTCGTCGTCTTGAGGACCTATGTGCGAACACCCCCAAGTGGTCAACGGGTGCGAGCATTACTCGAGCTCATCAGTGGCGGACTCGCCAACGTGGTTGGCTAGGCAAATTGCAATGTGCACATTTTGGCTCTAATACCAATTGTCACAGGGTCAAAGTCTTACCCCAGAGATTTTCCCGTGCAGCACCCGAGACTCCCGCATTCTCGAGGTTAAGCCTTGATCAGCCTCAATGCTCACTGGTTTAGCCCTCCTGTGGGCTCATGAGGAGAGAGGGGACAGTTCCGGACCAGTATGGTGCTTAGATAGAACCATCCGTCATGTGTCTCGAGACAGGAGCATCACCTACGACACGTACTCATTGTATTGCACTACCTCACAACCCATGGTTTAGCTCACCAACAAGCATCTTGTGCATTCTGAGTGGCCACGACTAACAGGTCGTGACATTAAGCTCTGAAACGCAGAGTTGAAGGAAAATTGAACTAACTAAGCCACGAAATCAAGAACAGGACCAGAGTCTTGTGTGGTCAGAGTTGAGGCCTGATGCATGGTGGCTGCAATAGACCATTAGCAACACAGCAGAAACAAGGTCGGGGTTGAAAAGCGTTGAAATTGATCAAACCATGGTGGTTTAATCAAGTAAAAGAACAAGTAGGTTTTATCTGTATAGCAATAAAGAAGAGAAAATTTAACGAAAGAAGAGGCAGTGACAATGAGGTGTTTGTGAAAATGAGAAAGAGAGAGGGTGAAAATCTTGGAGAGAAATTTATGACCACAAAGAGTGGATTGAGAAAGATAGAGAAAGATACGGAGAGATATTCTGGGAATTGAAATAAAAAGGGGTTTTTGATTGTTCTTTGGAGAGACCGACCACCACCAGGTCCACCACAACCTAATGAACTGTGAGCGAGTGAGTGAGTGATGAGGAATAGAGAGGAAGAATTGGGATTGGCCCACTTTCAGTTTTTTCTTTGGTGGATTTAGTTTCGTTTTGGTTTTCTATTTCTTTTCGGCTTTCGTTTGTCTCATTTGTCCACACGAGCTTAGCATTTTCTTGCATAAACACATTCGTTTACTTTTGGATTAACTGATTTGTCATCCCTAAAGTATAGTATAATCTCTTTTACGGTCTATGAGTTTTGAAAAGCTCTTTCTTTTCACGGACCTCATAAAAACTTTTTCAAAAACCTTAAATAAACTTTTCAAAAACTTCAGAGAGTGTAAAAGAGTTTTTTTTTTAAACTCAGAAACCGGAGAACAAATTATACTATAACTTAGAGACGGCATAGAAGTTAACTCTTTATTTTTTATAGCCAATCAACATCTCGATATTAGAGTATTAATGTTTTTTTCATTGTTTGTTTATTAGTATCGAAATCGTATATTCATTATTTGAGCATATTATACTCTAAAAATTATAATATACATCTATTTTTTCATTATACAATTAACTTTTACGATTTATTTTTGTAGTATATTTTTGCAATTAGTCATTTTGATTTGTTTTGTATGCAATTAAGGTTGAGTTTGAAATCATACCACGCGATTTTCGATGATAAATTTAAATGTGTAATTGATTAGTCTTAACTTGATTTTGTCCATATGAAAGTCAAACAAATGCTATGAATACATTATATGGTGGAAGCCTACAGAAACTCTATAAATTTAAACATCAAACAAATGCTATGAAAACATTATATGGTGGAAGCCTTCAGAAACTCTATATATTTAAAATTGTCAAAGAAACATAACATAATAGATCAGGTGCTGCATTTACCTTTATTATGGATCTTCAGCATGTGTAAATTGTGATTTGCAACAAACCTAAAATTTGGACGGAGATAAATATATAATTAGCTACTACATATAAGTTATTTATTTTTAAGCTCACCATCACATTCAAAACTTAAGAGGAAAGTCGTGTTTCGAATCATTATCAATAAAAATATGAAACATTATACCAAAAAAAATAATAAACCTTTTTAATTGGAGATTAGGGGTACTATTTGTTGAGGTAGAAGTAGATTAAAAATTATAATTTACTTTTAAAAAATTATTACTTTCTCATTATATATTTTTTAATGCAATTTCACTGAATTTAGCTACTAAATTTACCTTAAACAAAACTCTTATTGTTATAAACAAAATTTCTAAATAATTATCAAATTTGTCCTCCTGTGATACTAGAAAAAAAATGCAAGTAGTCAGTGGCTCTGACCGACCCCACCAGAGGTTTGAAATACTCTTACCCCCACCACCAATGCACCTTCGCCCTTCAAATTGGAACTTCATTCCCAACCTCAGTTTTAGGTCCGATCTCACTTTTTTCGATTTTTTGCTTCGCCAATGCAAGTACTCTTACTAATCTTTCATTTTCAAAACTTCTTTTTTTCATGACGAATAATGGGAGAGAAAAGTGGTGGTTGAATGTAGAGACGTAAAATTCAAACTGAAACTCACAAATTCGATCGAATTGAAATTGACAAACCAAATATGTTAAAATTGGTCAAAATTAGAACCGAAATTGACCGACTAAAACTGAAAAATTGCGGTTTAAATTCCGGTTTGACCATTATGAAAATCGTCAAACCGGCGGTTTGAACCTCCGATTCTAGCCGTTGGAACTGGCGATTCCAACGGTTATTTATTTTTTTATTATTTTATTATTTTTTTATGTTTTTCCAACTCTATAAATACCCCACTCTATTTCTACTCAATTTACACCATTTATTCTCTCTCAATCTCTTATACACTCTCACACTCTCTCAAAAATTTATTTTGCTCTAAATTTTTCATATTAATTATTTATATATTTTATTATTGCAATTACGTTTTCTATATTTCTAAAAGTTATTTTTTGCAATTACATTTTTCAGATTTATTCTACTTTTTCACTATAGTTTAATTTACTTATTTTGTTATTTTATTATATTTAATTAATATTTGCATATTTATTTTAGAGTAATAAAAAATTTTGGTGGAAATAGAAATTTTGAAAATATTGAAGTTGAAAATATTGGAACTCAAGAGAATCAAACTTAACCAATTCCCACTCAAGGAGATGACGGAGGAGAGGGAGGAAAAGTTTCTAATTCTGATATTTTTAAAATTCATTTTAAGAAAATTCATAGGGATGATAAAAATTTAAACTTTTTTGTAATTATTGTCCGCATGAATACTCGTTCAAACATGGAGGGGGCTATGGAACATTTCAAAAACATATAATAAGCAAGCATTCAAAAAAAGTGGGAATGGCGAGGGGACAAACACAACTCACTGGGTTTGCTTATTCTTCTTCCTCTCAACCTAGTTTATTTCGTTATAATCATGATGAATCTAGTATAGGTTTTGCCCAAATAGTTGTTGTTAATCATTTATTATTTAGTTTTGCTGAAAATTGGAATTTAATAAATGAGTTAAAGAATATTGTCAACCGGCTTATAAACCAATTACTAGACATTTGGTTAGAAAAAATTTGCTTAAATTATATAAAAATAAAAAAAAAAGAATTAGTAAATTATTTTCAATTAAATGGTATACATGTTTCTATTTGTTCTAATGTTTGGAGTGATCATACTTTGGCGTATTCATATATGGGCATTACATGTCATTGGATTGATGAAAACTTTATTTTACAAAAAAGAGTTTTAGCATATAGATGTTTTGATGAATCTCATTATGCATTAAATATTTGTAGATTAATTCATAACAATTTCAAAGAATATAGGTTGGTTAATAGAAATTTTTTCAATTTCATTTGATAATGCATCGGCTAATAATGTTTGTGTTAATGGTTTAAAAAATATTTGTCAACCGAATTTTGGTGGGCGTTTTTTTCATATACGATGTATTTGTCATATTTTAAATTTATGTGTTCAAGATGGTTTACAAACAATTAATATTTATATTCAACTAATTAAAAATGTTCTTTCTCATATATGGGTTTGCCCTATGTCCCAACGAGAGTGAGCAAATTTTTGTATTCAAAATGGTAAACAACCAAAATATTTTGTAAAAGATGTTTGTACCTGTTGGAACTCGACTTTCAAATTACTTCCCCAATCTATTGATTATAAAAATTTATTATGTTCTTTTGTCTCTCAATATATTCCAAGTAGTAATCTTTTACCTACTACTTGGAATATTTGTGAAAAAATTATGCAAATTTTACAATGTTTTAATGATGGCACTACTTTTTTTAGTCATGTTTATAAACCTACTTCGCATGAATTTTTAGAACAAGCATTAACCATAGTTGGTTCATTTAACGGGGGCGATAAAATTGAAGAAATTCAACATTCCGTCCTTCAAATGAAATTGAAATTGTTAAATTATTTTAAATTTATTCTCGATATTTATCTTGTTGCATTTATTTTTGATCTTAGGGTTAACGACAAATTTGATTTTTTGAAAGATATTTCAGAAACTTATTATTCATTGTTAGGATTAGAAAATGAAGATGATATTGATGTTTTACAAATTGTTACTAGAGTTAGGCTTTTAATAAATGAATTATTAGAATCTTTTTATATTCCTTGTTCAAATGAGGAATCTGGTTCATCCTCAATTCCGTCTATCCCTATCTCCTTCTCATCATTATTTGTGGGATCTAAATTGATAGCGGATAGGTAAAAGAAACCAAAGAGTGCTTCAAGCTCTCATAATGAGTTTAAAGTTTATATAACCACTGTTTTTGAGGTTAATAGTGATTTTCATATTTTAGATTTTTGGAAGTAATACAAGATAGCATTTCCTACCATTTCGAGGTTGCACTCCAAGTACTAGTCGTTTCTACCTCTACCGATGTAGTTAAGCAAACTTTTAGTAGTAGAAGTAATATTTTAGATTCTATGAGATCGAAATTGGCTCCCGAGGTGTTGGAAGCCTAAGTTTGTATTGATTATTGGTCGATGACGCTTCAAAGGACTCAAGACCAACTTCATTCATCATCATCCGAAGGTGAGGAGTTCTTTGATGGTGACGCTTCCACACCAAACACTTCCGATTCCAACGACCAGAGTTAGTATAATTTTTTTCATTTTTTACTTGTATTTTAATTTATCATCTATTATTAATTGTTGTATATTTGTATTGTATAATTAAATTCAGTATTGTAGTCACGGTATTCCTCCGCCACAAGTGAGGACATCTAATAAAATTTAATGAGTTTTTTTTTTTAATTTTGTTTAAAATTATGTGATATAATTACTAGTAAAATAGTTAATTTATTTGAAAATTATTAAAAAATCATTGAAATATAATGTATTATTGATACTATAGTTAATTATTAAATATAATAAAATTTACAAATAAAAAAAAATGATGGGATTAAATAGTGGATTAAAAACAAAATTTAAAAAAAAAAAATCGGATCTAAAATTGAACCGATAATTGTACCGGTTAAAATCAGTCAAAACTAAAACTGAAATCAAATCAAATCATAAAAATCAGGTTTAGTTCCACTTCCTTCATTCTACAAACTAGAATAGCCGGTTTTTGAACTAAAATCGGCGGTTCCAACAACTGTAGTTGAATGAAAAGACCACGAGATTTTAGTATTCCAACAGATTGACGATGTCAAACTGTGAATGAAGGTTTAAAGAAAGAAGACGTTGACACAACTAGGTTTGTGGAGGTCGGCGCATGGTAGTAGACTAGACTAGTTGTTTAGCAGAAATATAAACACGTGATTTCCATGCAAAACCATTGTTGCTAAGGCTAGGGTAAATCCCACTCTTCTTCCACCTTGCAACTAATTGCAAAATTGATTAGTGATTCCATTAGAGTAGCAAGTACTACAAAAAGTGAGATTC
>CAODLS011149900.1:0-15943 GCA_948243855.1 Flueggea neowawraea
CTTTTCTGGTGATGATCAGTCATTTGCCTCTGGGAGGAGTTTTGCACAACATACACTTTGGGTGTGCTTGGATAATGGGCTGCGGCTGCTTCATCCATTCATGCCATTTGTCACTGAGGAATTGTGGCAACGTCTTCCTCCAGCAGTGGCTTGTGCAAGGAAGGAATCGATTATGATATCTGAATATCCATCAACTACAGATGTAAGTTCCAGCTCATAATTACAAGGAACATAGAAATTTTTTATATTACTTTTGAGTAGTTCAAGTGGTTTTGCTTCTTGATGACTACATGTGATGATACTTGGCATGAAGATTTTCTTAGCAAGAATCATCCTCAGTTGTCCTATCATCTTTCAATGGGCATAATTAGCTATGTTTCTCTGACAATAGTGATTACTCTATTTTTCTTTGATAGGAGTGGTCAAATGAAAGCGTGGAATATGAAATGGATCTTGTCGTGTCCACTGTGAAATCTTTAAGGTCACTGAGGGCCGAGGTGCTTGGGAAGCCAAAAAATGACAGGTAAATACTGAGAGTTTATATTCTCGCAAATTTAATAGTTTCCCCTCTCATTTCTATGCTGTAAAAATGCATCTGTGAATTCTCAACTCAGGATTTCTCTTTACCTTCCATAAAAAGTGTAGCTATTTTGTCCGATATTAATATGCTACACTCCATCCTGTCAGTGGAACGTGTTGAGGAATAGCCATAAAAAAAAACATTCACTTTAATTGAACACAAGTATTCTGCAAGAACTGTCAATGTTTACATATCAAAAATATTGTTTGAAAGCTGATTTGATGAAGAGGGTGCATCTTGAAGTTTTGTAATTACTCCAGTTTATCTTCACGAATGACCAAGTTGTTTCTGTGATGATTTGTTTCCTTTCGTGCAGATTACCAGCTTTTGTTCTTTGCCAAATTGGCGCCGTAGCTGAGGTTATTAGAAGCCACAAATTGGAAATTCTCACTCTTGCTTCTCTGTCGTCTTTGGAGGTATGTTGAAATTTTGCTTTTGTTTGCTCTAGGTACTTTATCCTTTTCTTCTTTGACTAGCTTATGTAAGATTTTCTTTTTACTTTAATCAATATAGCACTGTGTAGTCTACTACTTGGAAGTTCCTGAGCCTGAAAATATGTGTGATCGTAAAGAATTCCCGCAGTTGCATGACACACTTAAAATCTCTCAAGCTTTATTTAAAGTCATTGTAGGATATGACATCTAACTATTTGCTGTGTTGTTTTTCAAAATGTTCAAATCTTGGTTAAAAATAGTGGAATAGGATCTCTGTAATTCTTTAAAATTGTGATTTCTTGTCCAAATTGTTGGCCTTGCAAAGTAAGAACTTTGTGGTTTCTACTGGCAGAGGAAATGAAGTGTTTTATCATTTCATCCTTGTAGAGAATAGATGTGGTTTCAAAGGCTTTTTATTTGCTAATGCATCAGTAAATATAACTATTTTGAGGAGTCAGTCATAAATTTAAAATATTTTTTGTAGGTTCTGGTTTCTGGTAAAGATGCCTCTCCTGCTGGATGTGCCTTTGAGAATGTAAATGAGAACCTTAAAGTATATCTCAAAGTTGAAGGAAAAGTTGATGCAGAAGCCGAGCGTGAGAAGATCAAGACTAAAATGGATGACTTACAAAAGTAAGTACCAATTTCCTTGTTAAAGTTGATAGGCCATAAAACCATTGCACGAATGTAGGTGTCCACATACATGCTGTGAATCGATTCATATGTTGTAACTTTTTTACAAATCCTTATCCATCAATTTAGATCTGGGCATTGTATTACTTGGAATGTTCCACTTGTTCTTGTTGCCATTTCCAGATGGAAGACAAGTACTTGAGAAACCTGATTGTGTTTTTTTTTTCCTTTATTTTTATTTAAAAGGGAATTCCTGATTTTGTTTTACCGGTTTTGGTAGGCAACGGGAGAAACTGGAAAAGATGATCAATGCATCTGGATATAAAGAGAAAGTACCATCGTATATTCAGGAAGAGAACACTGAAAAGCTGAAAAAACTTAGTCAAGAATTGGAATTCCTTGAAAAAGAGATCTTGCGGCTTGAAATTCGGTGAAGGAGTAGCACGAATTCAACACGATTTGCTCCTCGTGGTGATTGATTTGTCGCTTAACCTTTTACGATTAATGAATCGGACATGAGGAGTGGCTGATAGGCCCTTGTCCAGTCCTTCGAAGATCAGAGGGAATAATAGATGCAAAGAACATTTCTCTCTATTTTTTTTTTCCTGTTGAAGTGGATGATGGCCTGTTTTGGCCGGCTGCAGGTTTTGATTTTAATTGCATTTCATATTTATTAGTTTACCCTGGTATCAATTTGAAGTTGCGGGTTCAATAACAGTATTGATACTATTATTCTGTATACGTATAGATTGATGCTTACTTTTAACCATTTTTTAGGTTGAATCTTTCGTTTATACAGCTCTGTTCTCACTTTGATACATGCTTTGTCAATTGTAGGATAGAGGATTGGTATTTATCCCTTGTATAAGAAAACACTCTGTTCTCACTTTGAAAAATTCTATTACCCTTTTTTGTTATCTGCTAACGTAGCCGATAGTCTGTACAAGCGCAAGTAGTGTCATTGAGTTTAGTTGAATTTTAGAATGTTTAAACTTGATCTATACTTGCAAGTAGTGTATAATTGATAATTGAGTGGAGTCGGAAATCTAAAACGTAATCTATGCACTTGCAAGTAATGCATAAATGAGTCAAGTGAGTAGCATTTTGAAATGTTTAGACTTGATCTGTATGCTCGCAAGTAGTGTGCAATTGAGTCGAGTAGAATTTTAGAATATTTAGACTTGATTTGACGAGAAAAGCTCCAGTTCAAATTGTAAATTGTAAGCTATAAGTTTTCAAAATTGTACGAGTTTTTTTTTGTTAGCAAAAAGGGGAGCTGGAGGCTACCGATAGTAGCGTACTCCTACTGAGCGTGACAATGCAGACAAATATTTTTTGCCGTGAAATGTTGTTTTGCTCGGTAGTGATCGAGGGAAACTCACCGCGACACCCGCTAGGAGCTGGAGTTAACTTATTGGCGCGGAAATATCAGAGGCTAACTAGGGAAACATATGTATCTCGAACCTGGGTGTGAGGCACTGAGACAGTGCTCTTTTTCGCAAGACCAACTCACAGGAGGTAAAATTATACGAGTTTGAAGTTGTTTAATTGGCAAAGTTAAATTCATTCAATATACAACTTAGACAAGTTACATCCATCCTTTAAATAATTTTTTCTTAAAATTAACTACTAATCCGATGAAGATGAATTTTCTTCTATGGAGTCGGTTTGCAAGTACAATGAACATGTATATACTTGTTACGGATTCTGTTTATAAACTTACTGTTGAATTACTTTTGAAGCTTAAATTTATTGTCAAATTAGTTTGCGAGCTTTACGAGCTAAACGGAGCTGTGCCCATATGCGCAAGCAAGTGAATATTTTCAATAACTAGTCCTCTTCTCTTGAATTGTAGTCACTTCTTTCCTTACCTATTTCAATATCATTTCCACGAGTGCCGCAGTTGACATCGCCACCTTTGAAGCCACTCATACAAAATTCTCTCTCCAAACCATTCCACCAAATCTAACTCCACTTCCTCAATGCTACTATCATCATCTCCATCCCCTCTTTAGAAGCTACCCACATCAAATGTTCCATTC
This sequence comes from Flueggea neowawraea, assembly GCA_948243855.1. Taxonomy (NCBI): domain Eukaryota; kingdom Viridiplantae; phylum Streptophyta; class Magnoliopsida; order Malpighiales; family Phyllanthaceae; genus Flueggea; species Flueggea neowawraea. The sequence continues at coordinate 3,690 of CAODLS011149900.1, forward strand.
GTTGCATCTCTATTTAAAAAGCCAAATATTGTTTAGACTGAATTCTACCAATATAAACGCAAAATTTGTAAGATGTTGAATAATATGTTTGAAACGTATAACAAACTTGTTAAACATCTGTGTAATTGTATAAACTGATATGCAATTTCAAATTCAAATCGTAATTTTACCTTGCAAATCCAAAAAATAAAAATCATATCCTACAAATGCAAATCTCACAATGGAACCTCTCAGAGCCTTCTTATTCAGTGAACTAAATACAAAATTCTTGAAGTAAATTTTCTTTAATAAAAAGAATTATAGACAAAAACTTATACTTAAATTAAAGTAGTTATGTTTAATTTTAAAAACAGGGTTAATCGTTTCGCCATTTTCTTTTAGTGTAAAGGATGTGAATCTAGTTTTTTTTTTCAATACATGATTAGAAAATATATAAATTCCATTTTAATTAGGAAAAACAAAAAACCTACTCAATTTCTGGCTAACTCTCTCTGTGATGCCTATCCACATTGGTTTCGCGACCATATTCTCTCTTTCCCTCTCATTCTCATTAGTTGCCATCCGCCTGCCCTGTAAGACCTTTTCGCACGGTTTTGCCAACTTAAGATAACCTTTCTCATCTTTCTTTTCAACTGTTTCGAATCTTGCCCACTACAAATCATATGCTCTTAAGGTATAATCTCTACTCTTTTACTATTTTTAGGTATTGAAGAACATACTAACTTATTATTTGTGTGATTTATATTTTGGATTATCTATATATTCATGTGACTTATTATTTTACTTTTTTTGGTTTATGTGGTTGGTTTAGTCCACCTATGATGGTTTAACCATAGGTTGGTTTGGTCCAACCCACTATACTAAGAAGACACTTGTCTTGCTAGTGCATGGTTAACAAGTGTAAGAGAGAATTGAGAGAATATGTGCATGCTCCTTAACATACACATTTTCTCTACGGAAATTCCAGCCCCTTTAATGGGGTCTATAAGGTGTTTGCATAAGGTGGCATTTGGGTGGTGAAAACAAAAGCTCGGGTCCGTTTGGTGCTCGGGCTTCCGATCGGTGAACAACAACACATTAATTCGATCTTGAAGAGATATACTTCTGCAACTCTAATTATTTTTCCTCCATTCTAACTACTTACAGTGGTATCAGAGCCCATTCGTTGTTGTTTCCCTTTGATGATGTTGCATGCAATGACAGACCGGAGGGGGGTCCAGCGTAATCCGGTGACCACTTCTGAGCCGGCAAAACCCCATATATATATATATAGTATGGGGTCCGGCCGGAAATTTTGCAGGACCCCCTTTCCGCCGTGAATCTGGTCATGGTGATGAAGAAGAAGGACCCTGCCGCCTCTGATTTGTTTTAACAAATATGTTTTGTGGAAAATTGGACTCACTTGATTTTAGTTGCAATAAAAATTGATGGGTTCGATTGAATTATGAAACATATCCAGCAAGTCTTGTGATTTTTGTGTTAATTTGAATAAGTTTTCATGGCTGTAGTTGAATGGATTGGATTCAAATTCTGTTATTAGCTCACTGATGAGTTTTGAATAATAGGTAAACTGATTTGGACAGAATTTTGTGGTCCTTGTATCTGATTTCACGATGCTCCTACATGTTTGCTAATTTGCTTACGAGAACTTTATGACAGTAGATGACAGTCACTTTTGTGTTGCTCCATTGATTTGTTTGATATGTCCACTCAGTTTGATTCACCCATAATCTCTTCAATCTTATGGCTGCCATTGTTAACTCTGCTTATGTTTGATATAATTGGACCAAATAAAATGGAAAGGTGAGTGTGACTTCTTATGGAGGCCAGCTAGTTGATAAAATGTGCAAATGAAGTTTGGTTCTGTAATAGGGAATTGGTCTAATCACATTTTCGATACCATGGTTTATTGTCTTGGAATTTGCTCTATAAATCTAAAATTTGTTGATTGTTATGCACAAAATGGATTAGAGCAAATATCTAATTATTTTATTGGGTATCAAAGTGTGATCAGATTGTTCTTACACTTTTTGCATGATGAATATTTTTATTCAATTTTGCAGGTTGATTCATGACAAAAAAAAAAGTAAAATAACTTTTGTTTATTTTGAGATTTCGAGTTTGATTTCATGTTAAATCCAGAATGCTTTGCAAGAAACGAACTAATTTGAGTGCAAAGGTGTGAGAAAATTGATTACATAATGCCTTTATCATTAAAATTAAATAGTATAAACTTTAATAAAATAACATTTTCAGAACATGAAAACTCGTAAGATGAATTTACCACCTTTATCCCTTGAAGAGGCATTACGACTCGACCGTTTGGGTATCGTTAGTGGTTCAATGGTTAACAAATCTTAGTTGTAATACTATCAATATGTGTAATGAACTATTTTATCCCTATTTTTATTAAATTTTAACTTAATATATTTTAAATTTTTTTGAGTATAGTTACAAATATATTTAAATTTTATGTATTATATAGAAATTGTGCCTCCTTGAGAATTTCTTCTGTATCCGTCACTTATTGCATATTGTGTTTTTGATGAAATTTTCATGTTTTATGCCTCCAAATTGCTACACTTGCAGATTCATGCACCTAGACGAGTTAAAGTGTGTCAATATGGTGTTTGGATACCATTTAATCTACTACATGTGCGGTTGATTTGATTAAAATCATATTTGAACTCTATGGGATATTATCAAAATAGGTTGCATGTAAGAACATAATTTTTTGGTTCATTTCGTGTTCATTTTCTGGTGAATTTATTCTGTTTTTGTCCGTTCTGCTATGAGAGGTTTAAATTGATATATTATTTGCTCTAAACGGAATTAAAATGAGTAAGTTATGAGCATCCAAAGTTAGATTGATGAACATATGAAATCTGGGAATCTAGGTTCATCTTTACATGATTTTTTGGCCTATTTCCTGGTCCTTTTCTAGAGAATCTGTTCTGTTTTTGTTCGTTACGTTTGCATGGATTTGTAACGTATTGTGATAACGTTAAATTGATATATCACTTGCTTAAAACAGATTTAAAACGAGTGAGTTATGAACATCCGAAGTTGGGTCGACGAAGATATGAAATCTGGAAAGCAGGGTTAATCAAGGTTGAAGACCATGCATAATCGCGAAGACCACTCTCGACAGTGACTATTTGAGGCCGTTCGAGATGAACTAGTATGTTTTGGGAACAATGGACACCAGATTCAAACTCAAAATGTCTAGAATAGTGGGAGTGACGTGGCTCGATACCCTTTTGGGGTCCAAAGTAGGAGCGTGAATTACACGCTCATCTTCTGGCGCCTGGCTTCTGTCATGGTAGCAGCTATGTGTTGCTGGCAACCTCTGCACACACCCACGCACACGGTGGCATCTTGTGGTCGGAATTGTTTTTCACCATTTGACTTTATCTTAAATTCAGGATTTTTTTTGGATATTTTTCCAAAATTTTACGAACACAAGAGTTAGTTATTTCGAATTTTTCTCTTCAAATAAATTGAATATTATTTAAAAATAATTTCTAGTCTGAAAAATTTTGAAAATTTTCCAATATGTTTTGGGGACGTTTATGAATATTTGGAATGTGTTGGAATAATTATTAGTTGATTATATCATATTCCATGGAATTTAAACATGATTTATGTATTTTTAATTATTTTTAAATAATTAATTAAAAGAAAATTGTTTTTTAATAAATCATGTATGCGAAGATGGATTGAGATTTATTCTTAATGGTTCTTGGACTGTCATATTGACTTTGATTACTTTCTTGTTTAGTACGAGAAAATGATCTTGAAGAAGACGCCCTGTGTGGTTAGGAATGCTACGCAGCACACGAGAGTAATGCCATGAGGGCTTATTTGGGAGAGTTCAAGATGGAACTTGGCTAGAGTATGACATGACATGTCATTGCAGTTAATGATATGATCAAGGAGATTATCTTTGCTAATCGTTTGTCCTTTACAATTGAGCTCGATAAGGTTGAAGCTTTATGACAAACACTTTTCCACCGGATGCATTATTGCTCGAGCAGGATTGGGGTCTAGAGAATTCACCAAAAACCTATGAGTGGCTAGTTAAGACCTTCCTAGAGAAACATAGTAGGAGAGTCAATAATGTCGGAGAATTTTTGGTCTATACTTTGGATAGTATTTTGGAGAGTGAAAACTACTTGAAAAGAAAGCGAGAAAATCAACACTAAAATTTATAATGGTTCAGTCAACCTTGCCTACGCTCACTACCTAAGTCTTACTTAGTTTTTTTCACTATCTCAATGATTGATTGCGGCTCAATCCAACAATGCCAATACAACGAGGTTGATTATGACTCAACACCTCCAATGCCTACAATGTTGTTTTGCTTAGGTTCACAATAAACCTCTCTCATTGTTGTTTTACTTAGGCTCACAACAAACCTCTACAATGTTATTTTTTATAGGCTTATAACAAACCTTTCTCATACTATCAAAGTGTATAAAGTGTTTACAAAACAATGAAACTCTATGTTAGAGTTGAATGTTTGAGTTTGATGCTTGAATTTTGATCTCTAGTTTGAATTGTTGTTTTTCTTGGTAGAATTTGATATGAAATTTGGCACAATGAATTCTAATATTGTTCAATATGTTTTTGGCATTCTCTTGATACATTTATTGCATTTACATGCCATATGACTGTTGCCTTGAACAATATAGCTGTTATAGTGCATTTAATGCTTCTGCAGCTTTTTGAACCTTTGCTAACTTACGTTGCACAAAGTTTACGTACGTTGTCTCCATTTCACGTACGTTGATCATCTGTTCTTGCACCGTTAGGTATGTTATAGAATAGTTACGTACGTTGGTACTTTGCTTAATGTACGTTAAAAATGTATTATGTACATTGACTGCGTCTGAGTGAGTTCCAGTAACTTCTGTTTACCTTCAGACTGATTTTCACTTACATTGTAACTATGTAACGTACGTTGTGTGCCTGTTACGTACATTAGCTTTCATATGACATATGTTAACTGCTTCTAAGACTTGGTTTCACAATTCCGATATTTCCAATGTGTTTTTCTTCAAGTCAAACGTTTTCCTCAATATTAAAACTTTTTGTTCACTATCAAAACATGGAATCTAAATGTTGATTACCCATGTACCAACATGTCTCACTATACTATGTTGTTAAATCTGCCTTTGTTGTTGTAGATTATTTGGCTACTCTAGCCTCAAAACATGCTTGGCCTTTGGATTGGCTTCCTTACAATCCAATGTGCCTGATGGCGATTTGTATCAGTGGTTTAAAGCAATGAAATATACTTTCTGTTCAAAAAAAAAAAAGAAGTGAGCCTTTTTTTTACTTTTCTTTTCCCTTCTATTTCTTAGGTGATTGATCATGTTAAACATTTATCTAGAATAGAGTGCTCACCTACTAGTATTGGTCAAAGGTGAAGCACATGTATCTCTACGAAATTCCTAAGCAATATTCCGATTCCATAAGCCGTTTAAGAGATAATTTATGTCATTAAATGCTTAATAGAACATTAGACGATCCGCAAATCAAATTACTTTCAATAAGTTATTGGTTTTATGTCAAATGCTTTATATTAGAGTTTGTGTTTGATTATTAATTACAAAGTTCCTGCACAATACACTTGAAAAGTGGGTCAAAAACTGCAAAACCTAAAGACTCAATTCTGATAAGTGAAAAGTTGTCCGTTCGCATAAAAGAAAAGAATATGATCGTCATTTTGCAATTATTGTCCCCTCCATTCATATATTTGCACTTATTCCAAAACACAAACGATTTATAAGTGATTAAAAATAATTCGCTATAGCTAGAATGAGCCTTGAAGTCCAAAGTTTGAAAGTCATAAAATTCATCCCAAAGCACGACAGTGTCCATGAATTAGGGCGTTCTAAACGTTACATCCAAACAATTAATACTTGCATGGAAAGCATTGACGTACCTTCTCTTCACATTGTATTTAACGTTATGGCATGCAAATCCTTCAGTTCATGCTCATCACCAATGCCTTAATGCATGCACTTGATTACTAGTTTTTACCCAATCTCACGAAAATAATGCTACTTCCACTCCATGCTTCATCGCTAATCTTTGTCGAATCAATTGTTTTAAGAACAATCATGCGATGTGTCTCTATAAACCTCTCATTACTACAACATTGTTAATGTTGTAACTTCCCAAACTACTTGTCATTAACATGTCTTCCGCCGAGAAATCCATCGACAACAACATTTCAATAATCCAACATAATCTTCAAAACATATCTCTTGGAACACTATGCAAATCCATCGCGATTACAGGACTAGTTCTCTTCGTGTTCTACGCGTTCTTGTTTAACCCTCGTTATTACCAAATTTCTAATGGATTCTCAACTTTTAAGCTCCAATGGCCACTGTTAATGTCTAACAATGACACCGTTGCACCAAATGTTACTAACACTAGTGCTACTCCTACAAATATTAGCCACGTTGTGATTGGCATTGTTGGTTCCATGAATACATGGAAGCACAAAAGGTCATATGTTGAAGCATGGTGGCGACCAAATGTGACTCGTGGCTATGTCTTCCTAGAAAGACCTCCCACGGCTGAGTTCCACCTTGGCCTTCATCTTCCCTTCCATTTCGGGTCAATGAAAACATAGGAAAATTTAAGGTATACCCCAAACTTGTAAAGCTTTTTCAGGTTAGAATTTTTCGTACAATCTTGGAGACGGTTAGAGAGGGAGATGAGGATGTGAGATGGTACGTTATGGCAGACGATGATACAGTGCTGTTTTTGGACAATTTAGTTGAGGTTTTAGCTAAATATGATCATACAAAGTATTGGTACATTGGAACCCATTCGCAGTGTGTTAGGGCAAATGTGGATTTTGCTTTTGGTATGGCATTTGGTGGAGCTGGTTATGCTTTGAGCTACCCTCTTGCTAAGGCTTTGGCAGACAGGCTTGATGGATGCATTGAAAGGTATCCATATTTGTATTCAAGTGATTTGATGCTTTACACTTGCTTGGCTGATATTGGAATCTCTACAACCCATGAGAGAGGGTTTCACCAGGTATTGACCCCTTCTTTTCAACTATTCGTGCCTCGTATGAACAATTATTGTTAACATTCTGTTAGTCATTGTATTTTTCTAATATAACATTATCACCATGTTTATCACTGCATCAATGCTACATCAGCATTTAATGGAAAAATGTAACAGAATAACAACGGTTGATATCAGTAACTTAGATACCATCTAGCAAATCCGTTTGAATTGAATACCAACAATTATAGTACTGATGTGATGAAGGCAAACTCTGTTTTTTGCTCTGTTTCAAAACAGAGGAAGTGACAGTTTATATTTATAAGTGTTGGCTACAGATTGATCTACATGGTGACATATCAGGACTTCTTTCATCACATTCTCATTCTCCCCTCCTCTCACTTCACCACATTGATACCATAAACCCAATCTTCCCCTCCATGAACCGGTCTGCATCAATAAACCATCTGATGAAGGCAGCCCAAATCAATCATTCAAGGCTTCTGCAACAAACAGCCTGCTACAAAAGGGATAAAAATTGGACCTTCTCAATCTCTTGGGGCTATTCTACATACCTGTATGAAAATAAATACTCTTTAATCTATATGAAGAGACCACTTGAGACATTTAAGCCATGGCTACATTATTACAAGCCTCCTTTTTACATGTTCAACACCAGGTGGCTCAATAAGAACCCATGTGAAATGCCTCATGCTTATTTCTTGGAGTCCACTGAGACAGACAGTGAGAGCCAAGTCATTACTACTTATGTCAGAGGATTGTCAAGAAATTTGGCAGCTTGTTCATTAAGTGGTAACCACTCTGCTGATTCTGTAGAGAAAGTCGTGGTCTTTTCACCAGCAACAGTTCACAAGGAGGTTAGCCTTTAATTTTGAATTACATCAGAATTATTGTTGTATTAATTTTGGATTCTTCACTTATGGTATTTGTCTTGCAGATTGGAAAAATAGAATGCTGTGATGTTGAACAGACAACTGACATGAATGTTTCTCATGTAAAGATAAGACCTTGCATGAAGGATGAAATCATTGCCTAGAGTTGTATGAATATATTCATTGCATAGATCTGTTCAAATTTTTGTGTTGTTTGTTATTCTTGTCAAAATCTTGATATCTAGTTTACATGGATGAAGATTGTAAAAAGGTTTCTAGGCCAAAACTTTGGATCATAAAATCACAAAACACTTTAATTAGAGATGGACCCGACCCTGAACGCACAATCTAAGAACTGGCAATCTTTTGACACAGTTATACACAATTAAGACATGACACGATTGACACTATTTCTATTTTAGTTGTGTTTATAACACGATTACATGACACAATTGTGACACGTGACCAAGCGATATCAGTTACATGTCCGATGTCCACTGGTTGACACAGGAAAGTTTCAAAGATGTGCAAAGATGTATTTGACTCATAATTTTGCTATATTTGGTAATTATCAAGAAAAATGTGATATACGCAAGAATATACCGGAAAATGGAAATTAGTTTCACGAATGCTTGTGTCTGTATTGTCGTTTCCTTCACTGTATTTTCAGTATTAAATTGCTGAGAAACTATATTTAAGACTGGTGGAATCTGAATTGTTGACTGGAATTGGCAGTTGCACTGAGAATCAGTTATGAAGCATGGCTCTCTCTCTTAAAATTTTGGGCAATATCACATCTGAAAGGAAATTATTAATCATCATTTCCTTCTGCATGATTCTCTTGTTAAACCATCAATTCTATCAACCTTCAATTCTGTTATCTTTTCTTGAGCATAAATATCTTCTTTCATATAGTAACACATTTACGGCTCCAAGTTTGATTACTCCTACTCCTACAAACCTCAGTCACATTGTGCTTGGCATAGTTGGTTCCATGAACACACTGGTGATCAAGAGACCTTTCATTGAATCATGGTGGCGACGGAATGCAACAAGAGGATATCTTTTCCTGGAAAGAGATCCCACAGAAGAGTTTGAGCCATGGCCTGCATCGTTACCGCCTTTTCGGGTTAATCAGAATATTAAAGAACTCAAAGTATACCAAAAACTTGCAAATCCATCTCAGGTTTGTGATGGCAGATGATGACACGGTCTTGTTTGTTGATAATATAGTTGATGTTTTAGCCAAGTATGATCACACAAAGTACTTGTACATCGGCACGAATTCAGAATGTATACAACCAAACTCAGACTTATCATTCAACATGGCATATGGTGGAGCTGGAATTGTATAGAGTTACCCTCTAGCACAAGCTTTGGCATTAATGGTAGATGAGAGTGTTGAGAGATATCCCTACTTGTTATTGAGTGATTTCATGTTGCATACATGTTTGATTGATTTCGGAATCGATCATCTTGTCCAGGAGAGAGGGTTCCACCATGTATCTTCTTACTTTCCCTCAAGTTTTTTCGCTATTCTGAAAGCAACAATTAGCGTGCTTTATGACCAACAAGCATTAGTTCAGTAGCACTAGAGTCGTTTTTCAGCTGGTTTCTTTCGAAGAGCGAGAAAGGTTTTTATAAGCAGCTCAAGTTTTGTTTAATTTGGTGATTGCGGAATGATTTTCTTGGTGGCATTTCGGGGCTTCTATCAGGGCACCCTCACTCTCTTATTCTCTCACTTCATCACGATGACAGAACAGATCCAATATTTCCCTCCATGAACCACTCTGCTGCCATTAACCACCTGATGAAAGCTGCGGAAATCGATCATTCACGGCTAGTACCTCAAACAATCCGCTACGAGAAGGAAAACAGATGGTCACTTTCTGTTTCATGGGGATACTCTGTTCATTTATATGAAGACATATACCCTCGGAGCTTTCAAAGGAGACCACTGGAGACATTCAGACCGTGGTTGAAGAGTTTCAAGCCACCATTTTACTTGTTCGAGAGCCGGCCTCTCAGAAATGAGTCTTGCAGATCTCATGTATTCTATTTTGAATCCTTCGAGTCTGTTGGAGGAAACCAAGTTTTAACAACCTATGTTCGAGCATCACTGCGAAACCTGCCGCCGTGTTCAGTGAATCATAGTCACTATGCAGATCACATATCCGGAATTCCAGTCTTTTCTCCGGCAGTTGCAATGTATAAACATGTAAGTGCTTTCAAACAGAATAAGCATCCTTGTGTCAATGATTTTTCAGCAACTTCTTTAATTAATTGGTCGATTATCGTTGATGTGAGTTGGTATGCAAATTGCAGATTGGAGTAAAAGAATTCTGCAAACCGGACCTTAAAAATGATGCAAATATTGTCGATATCTATCTTTGACAGGCCACAGAAATCTCTGCAGTTTGGTACCTGGTGAAAATGATGCCTGTCGCATCGGGAAGTTCATACACACATCTCTTCACGGTTATAGTTTAACAACAACAATTTGATCATTCTTATGACTCTCTAAGAATACACTACATGTGAATTTAGGCAGATGATGATAGAATGAAAGTATGAGACTTCAGAGGAAATCACCAGCCATACTTGCCGACAAAAAGTTTAGTGAAGATCCGCAAAAGGGAAAAATTGAAGAGATCTATATTTCTTGCACTGCTCAAAACTTAAAATCTATAATTTCTTGTGTCCAAACCAATACAAAAAAAATACATGCTAAATAAATACGCACACAAAACTTAAAAACAAAAAGAAAAAAAACTGTTGTCAGCATTATCGACTAATTCAGATGTATAGACCATCACAAACCATGAATTTTCAGCACCTGAAGCCTCAGCAAAAAAATTCAACTCTATATGCCTAAGATTCCTCAATGCTTACTTGAATGCGTAAACAAGCATTTCTCGACCTTCAACGCGTATCAAGGCTCAAGCCAACGCCTCCTTTTGCTCATCTTGAGCCTTCTGAATTCCTACCCAGCGTGCATAATCCACCCATCTGTTGAAAAAAGTTACAACTGTGAGATTCCATGGGCAATTACTGAAGTAATTATCAAGTTATGAGATCTTTACTAGCGTAGAAACTTACAACAAAGAACCCAAGAATGTGTTGCCCGTCCGGACGGCAAAACAGATTGCACTCAGCATGAGTTTATGCTGGTGTAGCAAGGGTTCCAAAATGCGTTGTTCAATAACACCAGCCAATACTTGGTACCTGCACAACAGAAATGCTAGTCCCATAAGTTCATTTTAAAACCTTCGGTGATGATGCAATTGCATAAAATCCCATGGGCCTAAGATACTGAATTATTTGACAATTGCATCAGACGAAATTCGTCCTATTTTACTCCGGAAGCCTTTTTATCGACAAAATGCCACAGACATCGTCGAACTTACAGAAATAGAAAAGACAGATTAATGAACAAAAGGAAAAATCAGTATCAACAGATCCCAGTCAAATACCTGAGGTTGCTAGAAACTGCCATATAGACACCATAGGCAACACTGGTTGACACTATAGGCACAGTTTCAATTTCACCAGCAGAGTTCTCATCCACGGCCTTCTTCGCATTGATCAAGATATTTGTCACAAAAGTCCCAGCCTAAAACCAAACTAAATTTCATTAGATGCCAGAATCCCAAACTGCTGGAACATAGCATTTTCACCAACCGAAAGAATCTCTGATGAAAGTCAAGTTTGTGAAACACAAAGAAAAATATCGAAAAGAAACATAATAGGAATTATGCTTACCAGTGATGAAGTCGTTCCAACAGCAAAAAGCTTTGCACCGTTGCGCTACAAACATAAATGGTTTGTTCCCAAGTTAGGACATAATAATCTTAAATTAATCATGTGCAGCATACCAAAAGTCTCCTTACCGCTATAGCACCAAGTCTGTGTAATAATGAGAAGGAAGTTCCAGAAATGGCAACCTGCGGACAGATTTAAGAAAGCAATTATCATAAGTTTTCGTTAACAATAATCAATCTTATAAACGATTTCAAGCCATCACATAAATTTAATCAAAAGAGAAAAAACGAAACCTGGAAAGCATTCTCAGGGCAGCTATGGAAAAATTTTGCAATCGGTCCAGCAGAGCCCGCAAGAGCGGGCTGCAGAGACACTGAAGGAGCCGGAAGATAAACAAGCATGAATCTGCAATTATGGCCATTACCTAAGAGAAACCAAAAACAAATCCAAATCAAGCAAAGCAAATAGCTCATTTCATAATGCAAATGTTAAAAAAACTGTAAATAACATTTGCTTTAGATTTTATGTGATAAAAAGGTGGCAATTTGTGTTCGCATCTGACAA
>CAODLS011150017.1:0-10732 GCA_948243855.1 Flueggea neowawraea
AGTTGTTGTATATGAGAGCTAAGTTTGAGCGAGTTGTGGGTAGCCGTGACTCGGAAGCGTTTTATATGATGAACCCGGACGGCAGTGGAGGGCCTGAACTCAGTATTTTTCTTTTGAGAATATGAAAGAAAAGAAAAATTACATATGGAGACTTTATTGTTGGGATTTGTTTATTTTTAGGTGACGTGCTTGTTTTAATTTCAAGAATTAATTAATTTACATGGATGATGTAAGTTTTTTTTGTATAATTGAATATGTGTATTATGTACTTTATTTTTTTTGTTATTTGTTTGGTTGTACTTGTTTTAGGTTTTAGATATTTATATTAATAATTGATGGACACGGTCAGAAGATTATTAATTTGTGTTATTTGAGCTTAATTTTAATTTTCTTTTCATAGAAAAAAGTGTACATGCCAAAAGCATATATCGAAATTAATAAACATTTCAATGATAGGGCATGCTTGCTTCTATCACTCCAAACCAACACCTTAATTTCAACTTGGGAACTGTAATATTTGTAATAATTTTGTACAAAGTGTTTTTTTAATAAAATATTAGATTTTATCGCCAATTAATATACGCAGATAGTGTTAGAGTTGATTTCATTATCTATAAGTTATAAAGAAAGAGTTTGATTTTCATTAAAAATTGATATAAGTCAATCATAACGATAATGTTAGAAAAATCAGATTGTAGAGACTGGGTCTTGAACGTGTGTTCAACCTCCTTAAGGAAATAATGCCCACATTAGTTGCTGACGGATTATGGCAGAATTCCTTGAGGACAACAAAGCCAACAAGTTTTCTCAACAACAATTCCAGAAAACTTTGCTTCCTACGAACGATTGAAGAATAAGTTTGATATTTGTCTGATTGGAAAATAAGGAAGAAGACAATAATTGTATGTATTAAACCGTCATAATTCTTGGACGTTTTAAATAAGGCGTTGCAACAAAAACTTGAAAAAAACGAAAAAAAATTATTTACTATTGTTATATGTCCTAATATATACACTAAACAAATTAACTAGTGACACATGAATTAATATATTTTAAAATATATATTTTTAATCCATGTATCGCTTATTAATGTATTTAGTACATACATGTAGACATATACTCAGAATATGTAAGAATTTTCTAAAATTAAAAAGGCTTAGATGTCAAGTCCAAATAGCCATCGTTAACCTTTAATAATATTTAATTAAAGTTTAAATTTGAATTTCCCTCCTCTTTTCACCACTCAATTTATTTTATTTATTACAAAAAAGTATTTAAATAGTAACTCTTCTTTCTATCTTTTTAATGTGTGATTAAATAGTAAGTGATTTATTAAAATTTTTCTTTAATTCCTTGAAAAGTTCAATGTTCGATAAAGATTAATGTCAAAAATTGAAATTAGTATTCTTTAATGACCGTATAAAGATAAAAGTAGTAAAGAGTAACTATTTAAGCGATCAACTTAAGTGTGGTGTGGTTATATATGTTTCATCAAAGTTAATTTAAAATTTAGAAAGTAGGTATACTTTGTATACATGTGCGCATGCTATTTGTTGGAATATGTAATCCTTTTTTGTTGTCTACAAATTGTAGTTTAATGCAATAAGCTGAAGTTCGATCGGAAAGTTCTTTTGGTTGAAAACAACAAACAAACAGAGGATTCCGAAGCTAATTAACTCGGATTTGCACATGGTTTTATGGAGTGTCGGCTAATTTGCACTCCAAACGAGGCATAAGCACAGTGTCGAATTATACTTAGGGCCTAGTAGTTACAAATGGTCAATAATAACTTCATTGCTAGGCGGAGAATATTCCATTTCCAAAGTGAGTACATCAAATTTTCTTGTCAATATTGAAGACACTTTTATTGGCAAAAAAATATTGAAGATACTTTTATTTTCTAAATTATGTAATTGATGATAAAAAATAGATTATAAATTATCAGATTTAGTAAATTATTAGATAAAAGAATTTAGAAAAATATTTACATCCATATACAGGTAAATGATGATTAAGACTTTTAATACCTACTTAATTAAGTATGGAAAATCAGAAAACTGAACGAAGAAAAGAAAGATTTTGAGTATTTAATTAGATTAAAATCTTTGGAAGTACATAAAAGAAAAGATAAAACAGAAAAAATAATTAAAATCTTGATAATTTTTTCCTCAGTAAAAGGGGAGCAAGGGCGACCAGTTGTAGCTAACTCCTGCTGGGCGTGACCATTCAGGTAACTCCCCGGCCTGGAATGTTCAAGCACTGACGGGAACCAACACACGTCACCCAACCACCTGTTCGGAGCAAGCGGGGGACAGACCTATCAACCCAGTTCAAAGCAAGGCCTGAAAGTCCCACGGCGTTAAAGCCATATTTCACTCCTCCCATTGAGAGCGTCAAACCTGAGATTTTGCGAGCTGAGGATAGAAGCTTGGCCGCTAGGCTACCCGGAAGAGATATATTGATAAATTATTCCTTTATACTTTTTCTTTTTGATGTCATTTTATTTCGCTCTTACCAATAATCGAATTTACAATATTTTAGTATTGTAAATGACTCACATATCGGTGAGCTACAAACTCATTGGTCCTTTATATGTATGGTTTCAAATGAATGATTTCTTATACACTATGTGTGATTTACTAATTATATATGACACTCTTCGAATTTATACTTATTTTTTTCATTTTATTTCTAAAATATTTAAGATAATCAGTTGCAATGAATTGCAAAGAAGTAAATAAGGAAATGACCTCAATTGCACGCTTCATTGATCAAAATGAGAAAACAGAAATTTTGAGTTTTGAGATAATGTGTTGAAATGCACTAGAAAGGAAACTAAAGAATGTTGACCCCTCACTGTGCTCAACCCACTCTCATATCAAGTGGAGATTGCGGCTACAAAATCAAGTGCTGATCAAAGGTAGCACCATTCTTTGTCTACAAAATAGCATCTTCTATAAACATTGTAGGCATTTATATTGCGCTATATTCTTCCATGGAATGAGGAGTTTTGTCACCTATTTTATGGTTCAACATTCAAACTTATTTTGGACGATAATATATATGCTGTCATATCGCGAGGTTCTAACTTTTAATCAATGCTTCTTCCTAATCACATTGAGAGCAATTCCTAATTCCGGGGCTTTGTTTGCTTTAAGGAAAATAAAATGTATGTTTTTTTATGTTTGGTGGAGGTCAAGAAAATTAGATACTAGAAAATGTAATCATAACACAAGTGTAATTGTGTTAGATATACATGTGAGTGAAATCCCACTATTTTTCTTTGGGGCTAGTCTAATTGAGTTGATAGATAAATAGTACCATTAATTTGTGGGGTCAACCTAATTGGATTGATAAACTAGTGGATATACGCACATTCATTAAAAAAAAGGTTGTGAGTTTCCATACAAAGAATGTATGAAATAAGATACACAAATAGATAGAGCATGAGTCTTACAAAAGGGAAACCTCTTCTTGATTCTTGGAAATTCTTGAAATTTTTTTAGGTTTGACCCATTTCATACCTCAAACTTAAAATCTCACAATTTTAGATGTGAATACTTACCAATTGAGTTACCAACTTGGTAAGATACACAAATAGATAATAGGATTGATAATGCAAGTGCAATGGATAGTATATATCTTGCATCGAATACAAGTGATGTTTTATTTGGCATGATTTCTTCAATTTGCTTCATACAACTAATAACGATAGACAAAGTAGAGAGATGAAAATAGAATTTGAATTGATTGTGGAAAGGGAGGATTGAATATATAAAAACGTAAGAAAACTTTAGATTTTGTTAAGAAGATGGATTTATAAAATTTGGATTGAATATATAAGCTAGTATAGTTCTCCTTTTTGCAACCCAAAAAAGAAAAATTTACAATTTTTATCTTCTTGATTATTTTTTAAAAAAACTGAATATACATCATTCATTAATCAATAAAAAGAACAAAATACAAAAAAAATTAAATGAAATTTTATCCCATAAAGTAAAGCCTAACATAGAATCAGAAGCTCGTACTAATATATGAGAGCTACTTAATTACTAGTACTCTTAGTCTCCGTAGGATACAACAATTAGTTCTTGGTTAAAATTTGTATTTTCCATTCAATTCTCTCTCTCTCATCTCCATGAGCAGATTGATTGAGATTAGAGTCCAACAATGCTGATCTCTTACCAAGAATCCTGTTCTGTTATACTAAATTATTGAAAGACGTCATAGTTAACTCAATAACGTAGATCTTGTTAGCATAAATTAATCCGAAAAGCTACATATAAGTAAAGTTGAACTATATGATCTGAGAAAGGCAATGATCAGTACCATGTGTGATTGCGGACCGACATGCTCAGATATTAATATTATTTTTATTTAGTGAATAGTTTAAGAGTCAGAGATAATTTAATAATTCAAAATTAAAAACATAATATGTTCTTTATTTTCCTGATTATCTGATTGGCCAATTCTCATTGACAACATAAGTGAATACGTAGAACTTTGCATAAATTATGAAGAGAAATATTATTAATTACACTTTTTTTTTACATTTTTTAAACATTTATAATCAAAATTTGACATGTATATTATTTATTAACTAATAATTTAAAATGAAAGTTAGTGTTATTAAGTAAACTAAAAATATAAATAATACGCATATAATTTTCATTGGGGGCATAAAAAAATTAAAAAGAAAAATTCATTAGCATTTTTTTTAATTTGTTTTTGGGAAAGATACCTGGTTAATTGCTGACCATTAGTACAATTATTATCGATCGAGTGATGAGTCACACATGCAAGAAAGATATTTTTGGATGAGATATTTTGCAATAATATTAATAACGTGCCACACTAGGATTTTCCATTTTTGATGGTATTAGTTTTGAAACAAAAATAACAATATCTACGTAACGTACACCCTGTGTGATTACGTACACATATGGTTAGATATTAATATTAAACACTACATACCCAACAAATTGTCGGCTCCGCCTCCCCTTTCATCGATAAAAAAAATTATTGGTCTATAATTAGTTAATTATAATAATTAACATGTTGGTTATGAGTAAATTTTATTATTAAATGTAGAATTTTAAATAAACAAACACTTACTAAAAGAAAAGAAACAAATAATACTCTGATTTTTAAAGTGATTGCTCACTGTTTGTTAAAAAAAAACTATATACTGACAAAACTTCCTTCTCTTTGAGCTATTTGTGAATCAATTTCATGCAAAAGAAAAAATATTTATTGAATTTTAGTGAAATTATTTTTTAATATACTCAACAAAAAGTTACTATTTAAAACCACTCTAACAACTATTAAATTACAACTCTACTGTCAAAGTGTTTGTTTGATATTGTGGTTAAAACTGCGTTGAAATTACAAAACTAAACTATGTTTTGAAGTTAATCGCAATTGTTAAGTGTTTAATAATGAATAAAAACCTACAATTCGTAATCTTTATATCCTCTCAAAATACAGTTTCAAAAAAATTAATGTTGTTTTTTCTCAATATAGAAAACTAAAATTACCATCACACTTTTGACTACGCGTCTACCATACTTTTAACCAATCAGTTTTTCATATTTATAAATAGCATTTTTATGTTATAATATTGTTTGTGAAATATCGTTTGTTAATTTTTTTTTTTAAACTAAGACACCAAGCAAAGCCTAAAATAGAAGTCGGCAAAAAATAAAATATAAGTTCACTAATAACAATAGCTTTTGTCTAATTAATGTATACACTGATTTTCTCCCAAAACAGATCATTTTTTTATTGTATTATTATTATTATGTACATGTGACTTAGAAAGAGCATATGGAAATGTACCAGGCTGCCTTGAAGATATTTTTCTGATATTTTCTGTGTGAAACAAACCAACCCGTCCAAATAGAAATCCGAAGGATCGAGCGTGAACTGCTAGCTAAAAGAACATGCAAATCAAAGAACATGACAGCAAGTTTAAAGTTGGTGAAGACATGGAAGTTTGGATTGGATGGATCAGACCATAATACCAGGCTGCCTTGAAGATATTTTTCTGTCTGAAACAAACCAGTCCAAATTATTTACTTCAGAAACATCTGTATTGGTCAGAACCAAAAATCCTCGGATTAGATCTTTGTGCATTTTTTTTATATACTTGGTAGAGACGTAGAGGATAACTCATACAATGCACGTTATAACCAACAAGAATAATGGCTTAATTTATGTTATTTATAGGCACGTTAGATTATTAAGGAAAGCATCAATTATCAGTTGTTAGAAAGTAGTAATATACAAGTGTTAGGAGTTGTCTTAAATTTAATACCGAACGTAAAGGTTCAAGTCTCTAAGACGATGTGCTATAATACTTTGGATTTGGTGGCTAAAAGGATGCGTTAAGATGTTAGCTATAGGAGTGAATAACCACCTTTTTTTAATAAGTGACAATTTTATTAATGGAATAAGCCATAAAGTACACAATACTAGTGATTCTTTCTAAAAAAATACTGTCTGTAAATATTTAAATCTAAATGGTTGAAGTGTTTGAGCTTCAACCTTAACAAATAAGCACACCCAAATATTGATTTTTAGTTGAAGTCCAAACAGATTTTGAAGAATAGAAACATGATTCAAATTTTTCTTAAAAATGTTAGATTTTAAAAGTCTCCAAATGTCTCCAACTGAGCATTTTTCCAATGCATCTAAATGTCTCTAAAAATCTCCATATAACATTTTTCAAAATAAGTTTGAGCGTATTTCTATTTGTCTGTTTGTCTATTTATCAAATTTAATATTTTATTTGGGACACCTGACATAATTAACTCTATAAGAAAACACACCCACAAATTGGGCCAAACCATCTCCTTAATGTCCAATTCCAACATAATCACTGGGCCGAGTTTCACCTCTAATTAGAGTTAATTACGTGGCATGTCTCAATTAAACACTCAATTTTGACATATGTTAGTCCATGATTTACAATCTCCAGCATGTCACAATACAATTACATGTTCTTTAAAGTGCCATGTTTTAGAATGCTAATTTGAAAAATGCTAGATTTTTATCCTTTAAAATGCATTTTCTCTTGAAATCAAAATCTCTCCACTCAAAATCTCGTTTTTCTCTCATATTGTCTCTTTCTTTGTCACTATTCCCTCTCATCTATCTTCGTCTTCTAGATCTGGTCCTCCTCTTTTCTCTCTCTCTCTCTTCCTCTCCCATCATAGTCCCGCTCTCTCTTCTCTATTCATACTCGTCCGCCACCATACTCTCCTCTGTTGCTCTCTCTTCCATTCCTCGACTACGATCTATGCCGCGCTCTCTTCGATCTCTGACGAGAGGAAAACAGAGACGACAACTATTTGAAATCGAACAGAGACGCGGTTCGCATCAGGTCTTGGTGAAAAGAACAACAATGAAGAGAACGAAATAACTATTCGAGGTGGTGACGCCTGGGAGCAGTTATGTGACGGTGGCTAGGTGGGAAGAAGCAACGGATATATTGATGTTATTGATGGAGGCGGCAGCTAGGGTTGAAACCATAGCTGCTGTCTTGTTAAATTTTCTAAAATTACAAAAATGGCATAATTTGTTCACAAAAGTTCTTAAATAAATGTTGTTTGCATTTTAAATTTGTTCTTAAATTTGTGAGGCTTTAGTGCTTACATTTGTAAAATAAAAACTTTTGTTTGTAGATTTATGTTGGATATTGCGAATATATTTTGTTGTTGTTCGATTTTTTGCAGATTGATTTTGTCGAATTTGGTTGTTTTTATTGAGTTTTGTTGTGACGGCGGCAGCAACAGAAATCAATCTGGTTTTAGTGTGGTGAGAATCTAAATTTGATGTTGTATAAACTTTTGAAGAGCTTCTGAAGACCCCCTGAAGACCTTTGAAGACCCCGTGAAGACCTCTAAAGACCCTCTAAAGTTCGTTAAAAAATTTTGTAGATCATTGTAGACATTTGAAAGCCCTCTAAAATTGATATTGTGTAAACTTTTGAAAAGTTTTTGAAGACCTATGAAGACCTACTGAAGACCCTCCAAAAACGCTTTGAGGACTTTTGAAGACTCTTTGAAAATCTTTAATGATTTTTGTAGACCATTGTACACTTTTGAAGGCATTCTGAAATCACATTTGTAAACTAAAAAATAGACCGACATCAAATAAATTAAAATTTATAAATTTCGTGTATATCAAATATACACAAATTATTTAGCTTAATTTAAAAAAATTGAAAACTCTCTTTTAAAGACCTTCTGAAGACTTTTGAAAAAAAACAATTGTTTTTGTATTAAAATTCATTTTTCAGCAAAAAATCAAAATCTCGTAAAAATATCGCAATTTCTCGCGGATATGATATTTTTTAACTTAATTTTATTTTTCTAACATTTTACAAAATTTAAATTTTGAATAATATTTGTTAAAATTAGTGTTTTATTTTATTATAAAAGTGTGATTTTCCCCTCTAATTAGCGGTACACAGATTTCGACCGACTGGAGGCCAAAAAAATGCGATTTGCTTCGGGTGTTTTTTACCGGTCGATTCGGTGCGAATTTATACGGTTACTTTGGTTTGTTTCTGTTTTAACCAAATCGACCGAATGGAGAGCTTTGCTTAGAACGGTCTGCTCACTTATTGGCAAGCCAATCCTATTTCGTAGGTTGTCGAGAATTCGGCTGAGCCGAAATTTGCGGTTCGTTTAAGCTATTTTCAGTGATACGGTCGGTTCGATTAAAAATCGAAAGTCGACCGAATAATATTCCTAACCTACCCCACGTCCCCACCCCCTCAAGTCGACTCAGTTCAGTAATTGAACTTGAACGCAGTCCCCACCCACCACCCTCTCAAGTCCCACCTTCATCCTCATCTCACCGTCCTAAATCTCACTTAATTTTCACTCTCCATCTTCTTTCTCTTCCAAGTTCCAAGCCGCCCTTCTTTTTCTCTTTCAGGATTTTTTCCTTCACCTTGCATCTCGCTACATACCACCACAACAACCTCAAATACTCGTCCATGACCCCGAACCCAATTTGAGAAACCAGAAGCTGCAACTTGGTTTCATCTCTCTCAGGTTAGGCCTTTTCGAATACTCAGTAGCTGATTGATTTTTCTGTTCTTCTCTTTTATTTGTGTTTTGTGAAAATGAAGTCCACGTGTTTGATGAAACGTCTGCAAGTAAGACAAATGAATTTGTTGCGATTCTATCGAGATCACGAGATCACGTTATGATCGTGTTTCACCGTATGTTCGGGTTTTCAGTGTAGGACTTTGGCCTTGTGTGATTGTAGTCTGATTGTGTAATATAATTTCGGTTTACGGATCGAACCGACCATAGATTTTTTGGTTCGGTGTGGTGCTCTTCTTTAGACTTTTTGGTTCGATTCGTTTAATAAATTGTCTCGGTTTTCAATTTTTGCGGTTCGGTTTACCGAACCAAGGACACCCTCGTGTCTTAACAAGAAAACATTTTCCAGGAAACAAACAGCGTAGGGTCTTAGCGGAAATGGGAGCACTTAAAGGACTAGTGAAGAAAGGACTTGGAGCTATGAGCTTCAACGCAGAAGGTGGGCCCATCAATTGGTTCCCCGGCCACATGGCAGCCGCCACATGCGCCATCCGTGACCGCCTCAAGCTCGCCGACCTCGTCATCGAAGTCCGCGACTCCTGCGTCCGTAAATCTCCGTCCTTTCTACTTCTCTTCCCTTTTTTCACTCACTAAACTTTTGCTTGACCAAATTTGGTTGTTTTTCTCTTAACAGATTCCATTATCTTCTGCAAACGAGGACTTGCAGCCTCAGCTTTCCGCGAAACGGCGTGTCATTGCGCTTAACAAGGACCTAGCTAATCCTAATGTCATGCATGTAATTTGCATATTTTTGTTTATCTTTTTGGTTACTGTTGTATTCTGTTGATAATTAGAAAATTTAAACTTTTGATTTTTTGGAGCTGTAGAAATGGATTCGCCATTTTGAGTCGAATAAGCAAGATTGCCTTCCGATAAGTGCGCACAGCAGGAGTTCTGTTCAGAAGGTTGGTTACAGTTTTGCAATATCATGATTCCATTTAATCTAATGGTTTAGAAGTTTGATATATGGAGTAGATACAATTGCACGCGATGTTGTTGAATTTTACATATGTTCTGTGTGTAGTTTATATGATTAAAGAAAGTATCGGTGTATAAATGATCATATTAATGATTTCTTAAAATTTGAACCATTGGGTTAAGTAGTGGTCCTAAAACCAAATGCTGAAACAAACCAAAAGTGAAATGAAAACATAATGATCCATCAATGTTAAATGTTCCAAACTTGTAAAATTCTTCAATTTTACGTAAGTATGTTATTAGTGAAGAAATGGTCAAAATGAATTATGATGATATAATTGATTAATTCAAGTTCAAAAAGTTCAATTTAATTCGATAAAGGAGAGTAATTATTTGAGGGTTTATTTTGTATAATTTACTTTTTGAAGCTGTGATTTGTTTGATGAAGCTTCTTGAGCTTGTGGAATTACGACTGGAGGAGGTGATTTCAAGGGAACCTACACTACTTGTTTTGGTGGTTAGTGTTCCCAATGTTGGGAAATCAGCTTTAATAAATTCTATTCATCAAATTGCATCTTCTCGTTTTCCTGGTAAGGCCTTTGTACAATTTGGTGGTGGTATGGAATTTATGTTTTGATATTGAAGTCATTCGCATTGGGAAATTTCAACAGTTTGAGCTTTCTACGTAGTGCATG
>CAODLS011150039.1:0-27246 GCA_948243855.1 Flueggea neowawraea
CAAATTTATGACAAGTATTTTTTTAATTATTTGACAAGTGGTATTTTATTATTAATTTTTTTTTCTTGATGCCTTTATAAAAAATGGCTACATCAATATCAACTTATATATATAAACTTTATATATATATATATATATATATATATATATATATATATATATACTGTTAGTGAGTGTTTTCTAGGTTTTTACAAGAGACATTTTATCTGAGTGACAGATGTCGATTGTTATAAATTTGGAAAAACTCACGAACTATTATATAGATATATATATATATATATATATATATATATTGATTTGTGGAAAACTTTGAATCACAAAATCAATCCAATTTCAAGCCCAAAAGACAAAGAAATAAACAAGTTAATGAAGAAAATGTAAATGAGAGTAGGGAAGAGAATACATCTAGATTTGTAGTGGTTCAGTCCTCATTCACTCATGTCTATTCCTCAAACTACGTTCAAGAGTTCAGAATCCATGGAGATAACCCTTTTACAAGTCTCTTGTTTTCAATAATCACAAGCCAACATTTACAAGCTTCTAGTTTTTCTAGGCAAACACTAGAAAACCTTTATAATTTGGAACTCAAAAGAGCCTGATCAATTCCCTAATATATTTTAGTCTCTTGGTTTCACGTTAATTTACAAAAAATAGGCAAAATCCATAGTGTCCCTGAGATTTGGTGTAATCTCTCCCTCAGTCCCTACTATTTCAAAATTAGCCACTTCGCCCCCTCACTCTTAACTATGTTAGTTTTACTTAACACAAAAGCTAAAAAGACAAATTTACCTTTGAATTTAAAATATATTTACTCTTTTTTTTCTCTCTCTTTCAAATGGGCAAGCAAGAACCAAATCAAATCGAATTTTCGACCAAACAAAAAATGGTTCGATCAATTCGGTTTAGTCTTTGTTAAATTTTGGTCAGTTGGTTTACATTTTTAGCAAATTATTCCATTCAATTCAATTTATTCAGAATTCAACCAAATAAACCTTAATAACCAAACCGCCTCAAATTCTAATTTTGTACAAGCAATGTAAACCCTTAAACCAACCTTAAATCCCTAATTCCTTAAAATGTACAAGCCTCTCTCCCTCTCTCCACACCAATACTGGGTTTCTCTCTCTCTTTAACTCGCTCTCTCCTCAAACTCTTTTCTCTGGCTTCTTTCACTATCTTCGCCTTTCTCTCATTCCTTAACAAATATCCTCTGCCACTACCTCTCGGCGTTCAACGACACTCCACCATCCACGACAAGTTCCAATGAAGTATGACCAACGAGATCTGGAGTCGCCACCAAAAATTAAGATCGAAATCACAAATCGACCTTAGAAACTTGTTGATTCTAGAGTTGATTGGTCTGAATCTTCAACATTTTATTTAGCTACACCATCGGCTCTGTCGTGCATGATAGCTTCTTTAACGTCAATGACAAAACTGGTGGAAATTCCTTCACGAAGTCAAATGGACGGACGACCTTTTCTAGCCATAGAGATGGACGAGACCTGATGGTCCATGACATTTGGCGACAATGTCCCTAAGTTTAGCTAGAAGATATATTCAGTACAAAATTACGTTGCAATCCCTTAGTCAAAAACTCGATAGAAAACTCTAGTGTTTTGATTTAGTAGAAAACTCTGGTCATTTTTTATTGTAGACAATGATTTCGATTATGGTCTCTTATTTTGGATTTTTTGGATCTCAGCTTTTTAGATTTTGCAATCAATAGTTATTTCTTTGAATTTTAGATGAAAATTGAATGGATTTCTATTTTTGTGCTAAAAATTGTGTTGGACCAAGGGTGGTCAACATTTAGATCCCTTTATATTTTGATGATGAACAAAATAAAAAATGGAATGCGTTCTTCATAAAGTACATTTTGATAAATATAGTGTACCTCATGGTATGTACAACGTACATATTTAGCGGCACCGTACGTGAAAAAGACGAAAAATGAGGCAAAAGCTACTGGATGGTTCATGTGCAAAAACAACATACGTTTTACATAACAATGTATGTCATGGTCTTCTCCACCGTAGGTTTTGAAGAGGCAACATATGTGTTGTACAAACGGGAAATTGAAGAACACTTGAAAGTTTGAAAGATTGATGATCAATGTACGTGATGGTTAAGAAGCAACATATCTCATGCATGAAAGACAAAGAGAAGATTTAAGGATCAGAGAATGAATGCTTGTATTTCATGAAAATCAGCATAAGAGAGATGCATGTCATGACATTGTCAACGTACTTCATGATGGACTAAACGTACGTCACAAGCTCCAGATAAAAAATAGAAGCTACTGGATCGTTTATGTGCCAAAATAATGTACGGCATCATTTTGAAATGTACTTCTTCTGGGAATATGGCTATGATCAATGTATGTCATATTTATTGAAATGTACATCATTTGGAGACTAAGAAAACAGTGTATGACTCAGTTAATACAACGTATGTGAGCATGTTCTGACAGTGCATTAAATGCGACCCATGTCAGGCCACAACAACTATAATTCGTCTCACAACGTTCAAAAAACAAGCGAGAAGTATAAATACAGGCTTGAGAGGTCATAAATACTTCATAACACCTGGGCATTCATTTCTAATAACAACCAAGCATCAAAGCACTAATTTTCTCTCTCTTGTTGATACAAGGGTATCGATCATTAATTGCTTTCATTATTTCTTGTATCACTAGTTCATTTATTATTGGGGAGTGTTTGAAAAACAGTTTTTAAGAGTGTTTGTGAGTAGGATCAAAGGGTAGATTCTTAGGTTGGTTTATTCTTGAATCAGAATCAAAAAAGTTGTAAAAGTTCTCACTTAACTTGAAAGTGAATTTGTAATTTATGTTGAGAGATAGTGAAAATCCTAAGTGGTGATACTTAGATAGTGGACCTAAACAAAAAGTTGACCGAATCACTATAAATCATCATATTGTTTCTTCTTTACTTTTTCTTATTCTAAAAAAGTTCAAAGCCATACCCACGCTATTCAACCCCTTTTGTAGTATGGTATTTGACTCTACAAATTGAATGGGTTTCAGTTTGAGGTAACTAGATTTTGGTATTAGTGGTGACTGTGTTGGTGGATGTTAGTGGCGGGACATGGTTTTTTTGGTGGTTTCTGGGTGTGATGCTTGCTATGGGTGATTACTGTGGGTGTGCTATGTCCAGTGATTTTGGTAGATGTGGTTGAGTTCAATATTTTTGGTTCAAAGTAGTAAAAAAAACAGTAAATAAGATTTGATGAATGAAAAAGATGAGATAGACTAAATTATAAGGGTATTTTTATCATTAAATTCTTAAAATTAGTAGGTTACATGTGCTATGTTAGATTTTCTGATGTGACCCGTTATATTAGACTAACGGTGACAGATTCAAGGAGCGGAGTGGCTAATTTTGTAATAGCAAGGACCATGAGAGATATTGCACCAAACCTCATGGAACGCCATGAATTTTTCCCTAAAAAAATAAATAAATTACATTTATTTTAGCACCTTGAGTTGTTGATGTGTTCGAGAAGGTTGTATTGCAATTGATTATTTCCTAAATTTTTTGGAAACAAAATTGATTATTTCCTTAAAAAAATTGAATGCAACAATTGCATTCTATCCATTAAAAAAAAGGTTTTTTTTAAAAAAAAATTGTTACCCACTACTTCTTTTATAGACAATGGATGATAGGTCTCAAAAAGTGGTAGGCCTATCCCCATTTCTAGAAAATCTTAGAAAACCCTGTATGGACGTCTTGAACCCAATAACTTATGGTGTTAAATGTTGGTGCTTACCAACTGAGCAACACAATCTCGACATCAATTAAAAAAAAAGGTTAACTAGACAAACATACAACAAAAGAAAGACAACTTTCACAAATGCCATAACATGTCAAAAATAACATGTAATAAAATATTTACAAATAACACAATTTGATCTCGTGTCATAAAGTTGACCGCGCATTGACCACACTTTTTTTACTAGTGAAAATAAATACAACCCGAGAACAATACGAGTACAAACTAGTAAATAAGAAAATGAAAACAAACAGAGAACATACACAAACAAAAAATGAGTACAAGTCAAAAGAAAATTTTAAAAAATATTTTAATTATTTTTTTATTACTTGGTAAAATTATAAGTATAAAACGAGTACATCAGAAAAAATAATGCTTACATAATGAATAAGAGTTATTCAAGACTTGTTGATTATACTGACAAATGCTTATTAAAAATAAGTACAAAATGATAACAAAACGAGTACAAAAAGGAAACAAAATGAGTACAACTAGATACTTTCTTTATTATTTAGTAAAAATACGAGTACAAAACGAGTACATTTATAAATAAATGTTTACAAAATGAGTACGAGTTTTTTTAAATTTTTTCTTTATTATTCGAATAGAGAAAAAAGTGAGTACAAAATGAGTACAATCAAAATTTAAATACTAATTTAGTGAAATTCGGCCTTTTTTGTTGTGTAATTTCATTTCACTCAACTTTAGTAGCACTCAAAGTTGCTGCCTTGATCCTCTCGGCCGTAGCCCGAGCTTTATCCTCCTTACTCTACATCTTCAATGAAAGAGAACCGAAAATAGGACCCACAAACAGAAACCTTAATTCTCAACCAGTAATAACCTGCATTTCAAACTTACTTATGTTAGTGGAAAAAAACTACCAAAAAGTAGAATCAATCTCTCATTCAATTCAACGTCCTTCCAATTGCCACGGCATATCAAATCTGAAAATTAATTTCAAAGCATTGATGAGAAAAGAAATCCGAAAACCCTAGCACAATAAACATTGGCAGCGAAACCCTAGCACTACGTCATCGCCTCCTCCGCATACATGTGCCGCCCCTACATTTTTCCTATCTCTTCCACGCTGTCGCTGCCAACCCAAGGACGATGTCACCTCCTCGAACGGTGACCGCCTATCGCCGACGCTGCCTCCTCTATTTCTTTGTTGTTCATCGCCACCACATCCTCAATCTTCGAAAGAAGAGAGAGCAAAGGGATGAGAGAGAAAGAGGATAGAGAGAGCAAAGCGTTGAGAGAGAAAAAGGAGTGAGGCTAGAGAGGAACATGATGACAGAGAGAATACAAAGAGCCGAGAGGAGTGAGGTGAGAGAGAATAGAGAAAAGAACGAACAGGATGAGAGGAGTGACTAGAAAGTAAACTTTAAAAAAAAAGTATTGGGAAATGGAAAAAAAAATGACTTACATATCATAATAGATAATCTCTGTTATGCCATTTGTGAAAGGAAAATGTCGAAAAACCTTATGGGATGTAATTTCCTCTAAAAAAACATAGTGATTTATTTTTAATTGTATTTATTATGTATTGATACAATAGTATATAAAATATTTTACATTTATTTAAAAATAATTTTAAATTTTATAATAAATTACAAATTTATAACTAAAAGACAAAAAAGTTAAAATCGCCAAATTGTTTGGTTCCGAATAGACAAACTAAACCTTCTCAAACCGAAACTTGAACCGAACCGCTAAAATCGGCCTTGAATGGTTTGGGTCTGGTTCAATATTTCGATTCAACCTGAACCAGTTCACTAACCGTCGCCAAGTGTACCAGCATGTATTACATGTGCAGCTGAAAGTGACTTTTAGATACATGGAAAATATGGAAAAGTGAGACGAGTGGAAATACAGTAATCAACTATATGAGGAAAATATGAAAACAGATTGAAAAAATCTAAGAAAATAATCTAGTCACATATATAGAAAGAAATATAATCACATATGGAAATAAATCTAATCAAATATGGAAATAAATCTCAGTTCAACGAATCATATGTAAATAAATCAATTGTTATTGATGAAAAGAGTAAAATTTCCAATATAAGGAAATATGAAGGCCAGAGCAGGAAAGCACAAGCATATTTGGAAATATGGATAAGAAATAAATAAATAAATCACGATGCAAATGGAAATACAGTAATTAAAATGATATATGTATATATATAAATAGTAAATCCAAAGAGATTTTTATTTATTAATGGCATGTATGCCAAGCTCTAATTAGCCACCTTTTGAAGCCTTTGGCCAATAAATTAAATTTTTTTATATTTTATTGAGATTTATATTATTTTTATAATCAATTAATAAAATAAAATAAAATAAAAAATATTGTGCTTGTGCCACGAACGAACCCTTGAGCTACTTACCAAAATGAAGAGTTATTCAATATGGAAAGGTACTAATTACTCCCTCTGTCCTAATTTAATAGACCTACATTTTATTTGGAGTCTCCTAAAATATAGTTAAATTTTATACTTCTTAAATGATGTTGTTACCATCGACAAATTAGTAATATTTTCTATTTTCAACGAAATTGCAAAAGTGAGACAGTGGAAATGGAATAATCAACTATATGCGGAATATATGAAAACAGATTGAAAAAAATCTAATAAAATAAATATAGTCACATACATAGAAAGAAATATAATCACATATGGAAATAAATCTATTCCCTTTATTTTACGAAATTTTTAGGGCGACAATGTTGTCGTTAGAGTGATTGCGAATTAAGGAGCGTGCGAAGAACATTCGGTGTTCCTAAACCAAAACCTCAATGAAAATGATGAGAGGATTGCACTTGAAATCTGATTTCTTTGTTCAAATAATTGAGGATTATTAAAGGGACAAAAATCATCATTTTGGGTTATTGCTTGTTTAAGACATAATAGCAAAACACACACAAAAAATAATTACAAGAAATTTGGTGGTGAAAATTTCACTAATTGATAACGAAATTGAGAAATAGTCAAGAGACTAATGAAATAATAGTTTGGATTTCATGATTCTATAAGAGGGTTGATTTCTGGAGAGTTGATGATGTCTTTGTCGTCGCTCCTCTTGGCTGTTTATACTACTTTGTTTGATTTGCTTTGTCATCCCGGGAATTGCTCTTGATTCCACTATTCCCTCCTGCGTTGTGCTTTCTTTCCTTGGAGAAATCTGACTTCGCTTTTGTTCCCAAATTTACAGTGATTGGATTGCTGACTTGCCTTCTGTATTTCACCTACTGTTTTCGTCTTGATCACTTTGGCAGCTAGAGAAATTGTATTCACATTCTATTGATTCCTCTTGCAAATGATTCCCGCTTCTTACAACATTTGACTTTCCCTTTGTTTTGATCTAATGATCATCTGATTCTTCACACGTTAATTTGTTGCCTTTCTGGTTTGCTGTCAGTCTTCATTTTGCTTTCTAAGGAAATATTTCATTTTTAACGACCCCTTAAGGATTCCTTCCTTTTCAGTTTCGTTGACTTGCGTTCACCTCCCCTGAACCTTTTCACCTGTAAGCCTAGTGCCAGATGGGTTTCTTAAATTTGGGCTCAGTCAGTTCTTGGAATAATTTGGTCCGGCCCTGGCCCAAATTATACCGTGCATGAAATATAAGTGAATATAGAAATAAATTTTAAATTTTTTTAATGAAAAAGAGCAGTATCTCATTAAACTTTATTTATTGTCCTCTCTTGTGGCAGAGGAATATCGTTGTTACGAAAATTAAACTTATTAAAATACAATAGAGACATAAGAGGTGAATAAATCTTAGTTGAACAAATCATATATAAATAAATCAATTGTTGTTAATGAAACAAGTAAAATTGCCACTACAAGGAAATATGAAGGCCAGAGAAGGAAAGCATAAGCGTATTTGGAAATACGGATAAGAAAGAAATAAATAAATCACGATTCAAATGGAAATACAGCAATTAAAATGATACATGTATATATATAAATAGTGAATCCAGAGAGATTTTTATTTATTAATGGCATGTATGCCAAGCTTTTATTAGCTCACCTTTTGAAGCATTTGGCCAATAAATTAAACCTTTTTTTATTTTTGATATAGAATTAGATTTTTTTTTTCAATCAATTAATAATATAAAATAAAAAATATTGTGCTTGTGCTACGCACATGTCCTTAAGCTAGTTATCAAAGTGAAAAGTTATTCAATATGGAAAGATACTAATTACTCTTTCTGTCCTAATTTAATTGACCTCCTTTTTATTTGGAGTCTTCTAAAATATAGCTATTTTTTTACTTATTATTTATTGCTTAAATTTTGCATTTATTCTTCTTTAATGATATTGTTTTCATCAACGAATTAGTGATATTTTTTTATTTTCAACGAAATTGATTCATCCAAGCAACTCTTATCAAATAAAAGAGATTTTAGAAAAAAAATTAAATAATAGTAAATTTTAAAAATTAAACAAAGGGCTCGCTTTGCGGGAAGTTATTTTCCAAGAAATAACTTCCTAGGAAGTTAATTACAAATATGTTTGGTTGGCATGCTGAATTGTTGGAAGTGCAATTTATTGTGTTTAGTTCAAAACTATAATTCTCGGGAAGTTAGTTGAAAAAATTCAATAATACCCTTATTTTTATTAAATTTCAATTAATAATATAAAAAATTACAAAAAAATATTTATTTTTATTACACAACATATTTTTTCTTGTGAGAAATAAAATTACAGTTATTTTTTCACATAATTCTATAATGAAGACTAATTTTTTAAAAAAAATTTGACAAAATTTATTATTAATTAAATGAAAATATTTCATATAAAACATATTTTGAAAATCTCAAAAATAATAAAATATTTTTTATAACTTATATAAAATTGAAATTTATTTATATAATATTTTATCAAAAAATTATAAAATAATTTGTCAAAATATATTATTGGAATAATTTATAAAATTTTAAAAATAAATAAAAAATTATGAATAAATAATATTTTGATATTATATTCGTAAAATACTTTGCTTGTTACTAAGAAAATGAGACTTCTTGGTTCTCTGAAGAAGTTATTTCCTGAGATCAAAGGAAAGTCGAGTGTTTGACTTATCAAAAAATTCAACTTTTTTTATTTAACCAAACAAAAAAAATTTACTTATTTCCTGAAAAATAATACTTCCTCCCAACCAAGCCGGCCAAAGCTTCTTCTTATAACTATCTTAATTATATTTTTCTTAAAAATCGTATTTGTTGGAGTGACCTATCAACTCGACACAGAGCAAATAGTACTCACAAGTCAGAAACATACACAGGGACCTGCAAAATATAGTCGTTTGGCTCATGTAAAACAGATAAGCATGTCTACATACATGGGGGGTTCTTGGGAATAAGCAAATTTGTAGTAATGCAAGAAGAGAATAAAAAGGCAAGAACAACCGGATAGACTGCGTAATTGCTGCTGCATGGTTTTCTGAATTTTATTTTTTGTTTTCAGCGTCCAAATATAAAATATATATAGATACCATTATTTTTAAAAAAAAAATTGTGTCACTTGGAACTACAGAATGTGACCATATAAGGTTAAGGGCGTCCACTCGTCCCAGGCGTTAGCTTCTTAACAACTCTCCAATCTATTTTTCGACCTTCCCAATGGACGGCCTTGGCCTTTCCTTTAATCACCCTTTCGTTATAAAATTTATTTCTTATTTATTAACTTGTCTCGCTCAAAGAAAAATTATAAATTATATGTACCTCACTAGTTAAATTATTAATGTTATCTCTTTATAAGTTGTGTTAGATGGTTTTTATAGTATCAATGCTCAACAAAAAATAACTACTCTTATTATATTTTAATTAAATTAATTATATTAATAATATAATTAAAATTAAAATAGTTTTTATTAAGGGCTTTTTAAAAAAATATATGATTTAACATATAACGAGTATCATATAATAAATAGTGAGTTTATGAATTCTAAAAAAAATAGAGTGTAAAGACTTAAAAAAAAATTAAATGTTATATGTTGAAAAGATACGTGTCACAGAAGCCCTATAAATACCAGTATGCTAAGTAACATATGACCAGTCCTTTACTTATAGCCTCTCACTCACTCTTGTCTCTTTTGGCTCTCTGTATAAATTTGGGTTCCATATATACAACCCTATTTTGTCACCACCACCACCACCACCACAACCAAAACTTCATCTTCATTAGCAATTTAGCATTATGTCTCTCCTAATGGACTCAACTGTTAATGACCAAGTTCTTGTTTTTGACTCATCTCTCTTGCAAAAACAAACCCAATTGCCAACAGAATTTGTTTGGCCACATAGTGAGCTAGTTCACAACCATGTTGATGAGCTCAATGAGCCTTTAATAGACCTTGAAGGGTTCTTCAAAGGTGATCAAGAAGCAATTGATCATGCTGCTGAGATGATCAAATATGCTTGCTTGAACCATGGCTTCTTCCAAGTCACTAACCATGGCGTTGATGCTAACCTCATCCGTGCCGCGTATAAAGAGATCGACAAGGTGTTTAAGCTTCCTCTTGACAAGAAGCTGAGTCTTCGGAGGAAGCCAGGTGATGTAGATGGGTATTCTGGTGCACATGCTCATCGGTACTCCTCTAAGTTGCCATGGAAGGAGACATTTTCTTTTGGATACCATGAAAATGATGAGACTAAGGATCCTGTTGTGGTTGATTACTTCAAATCTGTCTTAGGACAAGATTTTGAACAGACAGGGTAATATATTTGATTGCTTTCTAAGTTTTCGCTTTTTTCTTTCTATAAAAATTTAGGGACTATAAGAAGTACTTCATTGTGTGCATTACCAAACAAATTTCATTTTCGAGTCAATTCACATTTCTTTGGATATCTAAATAATATTTTCATTTTTGTAACGCAAATGATATTTTATTTTTGAAAGTGACAATACCTGTCCATTTTATATTTGTTGCACTCATCTTATCTAATTTGTTCTCATCCTTTCGTTTATATTTGTCACCACAATTTTTATGGGTTTATTTGTTTTCAATAATAAAAATTATTGTAAAAAATTGATTCGCAGTCTTTAATGCAATGAAAAAAAAAACTAATAATGTTTTAAGCAATTTTGTATATCTATCAATATGCTGGCAGCACTCTTTTTTATGCACTCTCTCATGCACTTTTCAACCAAAATATGACAAATCAAAAGATAAATTTATATTATTAAATATATTAATATTAAGAATAATACATGTCATATTATAATTAGGAGGTATGAGAGAGTGCACATAGCATTCTCTAATTTTAAAACTGAGATACGATCCTTTGTCAATCACTTAGACAATTAGTATATACTCTTGAAATACTATGAAACAAAATAGAAGCCGCACTTATTTTGACGCTTATCATTTATTCTAATATATTTCTCCAACTATTTTAGTTTCACTGCATCACGATTTTTTTAAAAAAATTATTTTCTCGAACGGTTGGATAAATACGAATATATGCCAACTTATAAAACAAACCCTAATCTTAGATACGTATAAAAAACATCTATTGGTGCTCAAAAAATTTTAAGGTCTTTTTTTTGTTCAATAAATGTTTCAAAAGTCACCATGTATTGTAGGCTGCTTTATCAACAATATTGTGGAGCATTGAAGAAACTATCTCTAGCAATTTTTGAGCTATTAGGCATCAGCTTGGGAGTGGATCCGTTACACTACAAGAAGTTTTTCGAAGATAGCAGCTCAATAATGAGGTGTAACTATTATCCACCATGCAATAATTCTGGGCTCACACTTGGCACTGGTCCTCACTGTGATCCAATTTCCTTGACAATACTTCACCAAGACGACGTTGGTGGTCTTGAAGTCTTTGTTGACAACAGATGGCAAGCAGTTCAACCTCGTCCAGATTCCTTTGTCATTAACATTGGTGACACCTTCATGGTAAGTTTCAAGTCCTCTTAATTCACTCCTTTGTTTTTTTGTGATATGTCATTATTTTCGTATAGATTAGAAATTAAAATTGAAATGAAAACTGATTTATAAGCATCTTTCTTTTAATCTATCAAAAAGTCTTTTTAAAATAAAATTATTTGTTATTAAATTCAGAGTAGATAATGCCTTAATAAATTTATCAAGACCGTACAAACACAATCAACTCTAGTTTAACTAACACACTCAATAATTGAATTATGTAGATTCTAATTAGTGTATGTGATTACATATTATTATTGAGAAAGATTAAATTTCATTCGGAATACAGAAATATACAAGTAGTCATTTTTATTAAAGTTACAAATCATTTCAAAAGTCGTGCATTTATTTAGTGCTATACAAATTAATATCAAATCAAGACACAAATCAATTTTTGGTGAAAATCAAAATGACTAATGTATTCATTTTTCATAAATGCAAGAAAAGGACATAAGGAGAAAACGAATCATGCCATGAATTATTTCATATAAAGATTAGGACATTTCATTTTGGATATAAATTGGACATTGGCGAGGATTTAATTGATTTTGGATTGGCATTGTTTGCATAATAACATTTTCAACTCATATGCTGGACTGTAGCTGTTTCAAACAGCCACCTAATCCAACGTCCATCAAGTATGAGTTAACTCTATTGTATACAGGTGGTAACAGAAAATTAGACCGTTTTATTGAACCCACATATTTGCTTATGTCAATAGATTCTAAAATTAATAAATAGGTCGTCAATCAAAAATATATAGATCAGAAACTAATTAATTTGTAGAATAGGAACATTGAATTATGTCTAGCGTCGACAATGATCAAATATACCCACTAAGGGGCGTTATTTGAATAGATATTTTGGCAAATTATTATTTGTGCTAGTTTTAAACTAATGTGTCACTTTTTATATATTTTTCACTATACAATCTACCAATCTACCAAAAGAATTTACTTCTACTCAATTTATGTAAAACAAACACTCGTATTGCTTATTAGAGAAAATGTTCAATTGGATGTCGTTTTGTTTGTTTGACTTGTAGGCATTATCTAATGGAAAATACAAGAGTTGCCTGCATAGAGCTGTGGTGAATAGGGTCCAGGAGAGGAGATCGTTGGTTTTCTTTGTGTCTCCCAAAGAAGAAAAAGTTGTGAGACCCCCACAAGAGATTGTTTCCATTGAAGAGCCAAGGAAGTACCCGGCCTTCACATGGTCCGATTTGTTTGAGTTTACTCAAAAACATTATAGAGCTGATACTGCTACTCTCCCAAATTTCTTCAAGTGGCTCCACTCTTCAAAACCATCAAACCTAAATTCTAGTTTCTCTTGAATGTCCCTTTATTTTATATGACTGTACACACATTTTGAATAATGCTTTTGTTTTTGTTTTGTTTCTGATAAAACCCGCATTTTGAATAGTGTTTTTAAACAATTTGTAATGTTTTAGTTAGATGTTATCATTCATAGTTTATATATAGTTATAATTTGATTTTCTTTTTGTTTTTGTGGAAGTTAAAAGGGTTTTTTCCGCCCATAGTTTATAGGCTGACGTGCTTGTGCTTTGCAAAGGAGAGAACTGGTGGGTACTAAGTTATAGCTTCACTTCAAGAAATAGGGACATTAGAGACGGATTATATCGTCTTCAAAAAGGACAATTTGTCACCTAAGCAAATAAGGACAAGAGGAATTCGTCAGTTTATTTTCGTAAAACTCCGTCGCAAATGGTAAATCAAGGCCATTATTTTTGTCGTCCCAAACGACATCTTGGGACAAAAATCCATTTTGTGCGAGTTCGAATACATGCAAGGGACAAACAGTTTCGATGATTATTGTACACTAGATTAGTGTAATTGTAAAATTGCAAGAAGAAATCAATATATTTATATAATGCAGTCAATTGAGCGAAAAAGTATCACTAAGCTTCGGATTAATCTTAGCAAACTCAATATTCTACAATCATCTAGTAGAACACATTTTAGCAGGATGAGATATTATCATTTTAGATTAATCTCCTTTATCTTCTTAAACAAATAAAAATCTTCTTCTAGAGATTTAATTATTTGGTTATAATTTAATTTAATTATTATAAAAGTAATCACATATAAAAAAATTCATAAAAATGGTCATGTGGCGTGTGTGTAAGAAAAATGATTGGCTTCTTTTAATGAACTATCACTTTTATAATGTTTGGATTATATTAGATTAAAATGACTAAATCTTCGGGATTTTATCTCAAATATTCTAAAAAAAATAAATTTCAAAAATGCATGAGCATGTAAAATATATATAGAAATGGAACATTTTTTCTTGTAATTTCAAAAATGCTGAAATTTGACATTTTGACCACTTTTTGACAACGTGTCAGAAGTTTGACCGCTTGCTGACCACACGCTAGAAAGTTTGATCATACGACAGAATGAGTATAAAACGAAAACAAACTGGTCTCATTTCCTATATACAAAAATGAGTACAAAACAAGAACAAACTGATCTCATTATTCTAAATATGAAAAATGACTACAAAACGAGAACAAACTGTTCTCATTATTCCATATACAAAAATAAGAACGAAACGAGAATAAATTGAGTACAAACGAGTAGAAAACAAGAACAAAATGAGTACAAAACGAGAACAAACTAATAAAAAACAATGGCAAACAAGAACAACCTAAGTTCAAACGAGTACAAAACAAAAACAAACTGAGTATAACGTATAAATGCATACAAAAAAGAGTACTGACTAATCATTTTGACCACTAAAAAATGAGTGCAAAACGAGTTTATCACCAATAAATACTTATAAAAAATGAGTACAAATGAGTGCATCTCACAAATATATGATAAGATATTGTTGTACATGAAGTTTAGAAGTTCCATTAGGGCAGCTTCCTCTGTTTCCAAGATAAAAAGAAAAAAGAATGTCAGAAAGCTTCATTATGTCGCATCGGATCTCATGAATAACCAATAACTAAGATCTATGTGAACATTTCTATGGAAAACCTAAGAATTATATGATCAACTCAACTACTTTGCTCGCCTAACTTCTTTCAGTATGCTAAACATCTAGATGATGACCAGCAGATAACAAATGGTTCGAGAAAGAGTTTGTTTAGTTCATACCAGATGCATTGATTCGTAATGTCACATGCAGCTGCTCTGACTCTCGCATTCCATTTGATAAAAGCTACCAAAAAGAAAAAAAAAAAGAAAGAAAACACGGCACATAATAGCAGTTTCAGCAAACCAGTGAGCAAAATCCATAACACTAAATGACCAAGAAAACATTACAATAGAAAATAGAATTGCCTTATAGAAAAAAGGACTTTTGGCTGCTAATATTAGCGAACTTATATGTAATGTTTTAACTCGTACAACTGTAGAACAATCCATACTCCATGTTGACTCAAGGCCATCTCCAGTTTCATCACCTACAAGAGTAAAAAATCGATAAAGCTGCTCAATGGTTCAGGCCATATACCAATATACACCAAAATCCTGTTTAGTGTTTATACAAGAAAACAAAAAGATTGCAAGTAATCTGTATGAACATCTATTGTCCCTCTCTTCTTCAATCAATAAACAATTAACAAGAGACACAAAGATGGCAATTACACCAATATGCAATAAATCAAAAACGGATAAAAGTTAAGATGAACTACCCGATGGAGACTCTTCAATCATTGCTTCTGCTTGCTCATCCTGATTCTCACTCGCTACACAATCGTCCATATCAGGCTGGTTGTAGCTTAAAATATGCTCCTCGGCACAAACCGAGAGATCTGCAGCACACAACAATATCAGTAAGCAAATAAAAGAAGCAAAAACACACTAAAGACATAACAAGGAAAAAATCAGACCAACCAATATACATGCATGGATTTAAACAATGAACTCATTTCACAGATTCAACAAACTGATGGGGTAGCCCAAAATTTGGAAATGGCAAGTCAATCAAGCAACTCAGTCAACTCAACTTCTTATTTTCTCAGCAACCAAATAGAATTTAAGAGAACAAATCAATTTTCAAGGCTGATTTCAACCCAATAACCCTTAAATTGATGTCCAAATACTCCCAAATGAACACTTTCAGCTAAGATTCACAGCCACAGCATATTATATTCACCAATTAATCGAAACAAGAAAAATTACAACTTCATCAGCTCCAAATTCTCTCTCTCTCTCTCTCTCTCATTCGTCCACCACAGCTCGTGTAGCTTTGTTTCAGTGTCGTCCCCCTCGCTCCAGTCATTCCTCGTCACAGTTCACTCTTCTTCGACGCTCCTAGCCGTCGTCGTGTCTCTTTGCGTTGCTCCTCGCTTGCTCCATCTCAGTGGACAACTACGGCTTGTGACGAGGAGGCGGAGGATCTACGTGACACAAGGCGTGAGAAGGAGAGGAGAGAGAAGCAGATAGGAAGGTGGAGAGAGAAGGAAGAGAGGGAGGCCGAGAAGGAGAGGGAGGACAAACGGAGAAAAGGTGAGGGAGGAGAGAGGAAGCACGTGAGAACTGCTTATGTATTTGGCCATTTCAGAAATTTTAATTCCAGCTTAAGCATTTTATAAAATTTAGTAGATCATAAGACACCGAAAAAAACCATAATTGTAAAAGTTGACTCACAGGCTAATTTCCTCTAAATCTTCACCTTTGAAAGAAAAAAAAAAGGGGGAAAATTAACCTAAAATAACACTAGGCCAATGCCATCCTAATTCTTAACATAGTAGATATGATCAATTACACGACAGAAGAGGGAAAACTTGCATCGTTTGCTTTGGTCGTTTAACTTTTGCATGCCAGTACAACGTAGAACTAATAATTCCATCGAGTTTCTGTCTAAAATTTATCTGTTAGTATGAATTTTTCTTTTTAAAGATGTATCACTTCTCGTGCAAATTTATACCTTAAACTCGGTGATGGAACAATTTACTATTTAAACACATATCTTTCTCACTTATAAATCTGTCTTACACTAGATTGCCAAAAGAAAAAAAAAAATCTGTCTTACTCTAGATTCCGAGAAACATGGAAAACTTCTCAATCTCGAACGTTCTCAATCGCTGTCCACCGAGAGCTTATAGTCCGGAAACTTAACTATCAATGGAAGATTATCTGGGATTAAATTAAGCCTAACAATCTAAATAATTCATAGGGGATGAAAACATGCAAGTATCAGGAAAGCAGCTTCTAAAGATTAATAACTGATGGATAATGAGCTCCAAAACTTGGGAATGGGCATGTTCTTCTAACGGCTGACGTGTGGGTCTTAAAAAAAATGTCGATAATAAATAATTGTTGCAACTTGTAAGTTAAGGGACACACCAACTATGACATTGTTAGCCATATAATGTTGCTCATGCATATTTCGTTTCCTCATTTAGCTTGATTTCCATGTTTGGAGAAGAAACCCCAGTCATTCATCTAGTTTGTCAATCCTCTTTTGTTTTCTTTATGAGGAGATTCTCAAAAGAAGAAAATATTTGTTGGGCCCTTAAAAAGGTCGAGTACCACTATCGGCCATCCGGTTTCTACGGTGTACGTAGGGCCCAAGGTTATGGAAACTGATGGCTCATAACCGAGACTAAACCATTGACGGAACATGTTAACCTCGAGAGTTGAGTTAATTATGTCACATATCAAAATTAAACCGTATATTTGAGCAAATAAAAATACTAATTTCGTATTTTTAAAAATAGTAGAATACATCAATCTCGTCTTACAAATGTCACAACAATAAAACATGTTCTCAAAATTGCCAGAATCAAATCGAATAAAATCAAATTTCTTGTCCAAATTCTCATGAATTTTTTGTTTTCATTTCTCTCTCGTCGTTTCTGTCTCCCTCCCTCCTATTGTCACACTCTCGCTCTCTCTTCCTCTCGCACTCCTCTTTTCTCTCTCTCTCTCTCTATGTCCTTCTTCTCTCTTTGCTCTCTCTTTTCAGTTTCTCTCTCATCGTCGGAGATCTTCACTTCCTCTTTGCTTCGCTTCCTCTCCATGATGTCTATGATCTCTCGGCTTCGCTTCTTCTTTGTTCCTTTCTTACTCCGCTGCTCTCATCTTTTCTCTATATATCTCTTCTTCTCTCGTCGCTTTCTCTTCTAACTTTCTTTCCAACGTCGAACAAAAAGACGAAGGTGCGAGCGAAAGACAGAGGCAACGGAAAAAAAACCTAACCCAATTTGATTTTTTTTGGTGTAGATCTGTAATTTATTATTGAGAGAGGCAATGGTTGCAGAGGAGAGAGGCCACTTGCAAAGGAAAGAGGCATCGAACGGAGATCTGGCGAGTTACTCTTCTATCGGAGAAGCTGTCGTCGATGGAGATCGAACTGGTTTTAGTGTTATCCATTCTCGTCCATTTTCTGTTTTCGTTTCTCTCTCTCCCCTCCTCTCGTCACACTCTTGCTCTCTCTTCTCTGTTCCTCTCCCTTTCATTTGTTTTCCTCTTATATCTCTCTCTCTCTCCTCTCTTATCTTGTCACTCTCTCTTATCAATTCTCTCTCATTGTCTAAGATCTTCATTTCCTCTCTGTCTCAGCTTTGCTTCGTCTATGAGATATTTGCGATCTCTCGGCTTCACTTATTCTCTCTTCCTTGCCCTCCTCTTTACTCTCTCTATCTCCTCTTCTCTTGTCACTCTCTCTTCTCGATTTCTTTCTAGCGTCAATCAAAAAAATGGAGGTGTGAGCGAAAGATAGAGGCAACGGTGAAAACCCTAACCCGATTTGATTTTTTTTGGTGTAGATCTGCAACTTGTTGCTGATTGACGTGACGGTTGCAAGGGAGAGAAGCAGCTTGTGGAGGAAAGAGGCATTGAACGAAGATCTGGAGAGTATCTTCTGTCAGAGAAGTTGTCATCCACGGAGATCGATCTGGTTGGTAGTGGCAAAAACCTAAGCCATTTGATTTTTTTTTTTAGTTGAGATCTAGTGTTCCTAAAATTATCTTTTCAGTCCTAATATTCTGATTAATTTTTTAGTTGCAACATAGTTTAACTCTAATGCTCCATTGGTGTACACCAACATACATTCATGTACCCCCAAGTACACCAATAAATCAACTTAATAACAAAAAATAAATGATTTGTACACTTCTGTATGCCAGTGCAAACCTATGTTACCAGCGTACACCTATGCACATTTTGTACCCTAAACTAAAATTCACAAAATTAATTAAAAAAACTAAATTTTATAAATTTAATTTTTTTAAAAATGTCTTTGAATACATTTGTACACCTTTGTACGCTATTATAGATTTTTGTATTTTTTTGAAAAAATTATATTTTTATTTTTTTAAGAAATCAATTTCTCACGAAAAGTCAATTTTTTGTGATATTTACGTCCTACACCGCAGAACCTTTGTAAAATTTACTCTGTACGGACTGGGTATGTTTATTACAGATACACTTTATTAAATTTTCGTTCGTACGGTTATAATTTTCAAATTCGCATATCTAATTTTTAAATTCAAGGATCTAATTTTTAGATTCACGGAATTTTTTTATATTTGTTTATAATTGTTTAATTGTTTATAATTATTTATATAAACAATTTTATATGTTGTTTATATATAAACAATTACAAACAATTACAAACAAATATAAATAATTCCATAAAAATGTAATTTTCAAAAATTGACTTGGTAACGCGTGTAATTTTGGAAATTTTGCTAAAATACTGAAAGTTGGTAGCGTAGATTCAAAATTAATATAACTAAGTGGAGTGTATATGTAACTACCCCCAATTTTTTGCGACAATACCTCAATTTTTGCAACTTTTTTTAAAAAAATTGTATTTTTAATACATGTTTGACGTTTATCTGGCATTTTTTGATATTTGAAAACTAGTGATGACAAATTTTTAGATTTGACATTTTAATTTACTACAAATGTGTGGTTTTCCCTCAAAAGTTTGGGCCAACTACATATACACTCTCTTTAAAATCATAATTTTTAAATTCACGCTATCAACTTTCCATATTTTGGCAAAT
Source organism: Flueggea neowawraea (assembly GCA_948243855.1). Classification (NCBI taxonomy): domain Eukaryota; kingdom Viridiplantae; phylum Streptophyta; class Magnoliopsida; order Malpighiales; family Phyllanthaceae; genus Flueggea; species Flueggea neowawraea. The sequence continues at coordinate 19,727 of CAODLS011150039.1, forward strand.
TTTTGAAAATTACACGCGCTATTGAATCAATTTTTGAAAATTACATTTTTACGTTGTACTTTGAATACTGTTTACACGTTGTTTATATTTGTTTACAGTTGTTTATATGTAAACATATATAAAATAACATATAAACAAATATAAACACATATAAATAAGTATAAACAAATCTAAACAACTATAAACAAATATAAATAATTATAAGCAAATATAAACAACAGTCCGTGAATTTAAAAATTATATCCGTGAATCTGACAATTACAACTGTACGGACAAAAAAAACTATAAAATGCATTTGTAATAGACATACCCAGTTCATACGAAGCAAATTTTGCAAAATTTTTATGGTGTATGACCTAATTATACCAAAAGTTTTCATACGTGGATCCATGCACTAATCATGGTCCATTTTCCTAGACAATCTTAGAATACTCCGATTTGGAGTGCCCCGGATAAGAAGAACGCTTTGGGGGGGGGGGGGAAGTCCGGTGCAAGTCAATACTCTCCAAAACTTGAGGATTTTTCCATCGTAAGACAATACTCTCAACGTACGGTGCAAGTCCTATCGTATTACAATTCATTTTTAAACATCAATGATATATATATATATATATATATATAGTTTCCATAAACCTACCTGTTGTTTTTAGTGACTAAGCTGCAGATGGTCCTGGTTTATTTTCAGTGTTACTTTCCACACTTGGAGAGCTTCTTCCAATATACAAAATTAATAAAATGTGTAGGTCCGAAATGACAATCCAAGAGAGATATGAATTGGATTTCTAACTTTTAGAACCGATTTAAAATATTTTCAATATCAAAAATGATTAATACAAGTTAAAAGCAAGACAAAAACAAAAATCCAATTCTCTTAAATAATAAACGTAAAGAGAGGAGGAATAGAGAAATCAAAGTCAAGATTTATAGTGATTCGGTCCTCTCAGCCTACGTCAACTCCTCAAGTTTCCCTTTGAGAATTTGAATCCATTATGAACTTCCTTCTTCAATGAGTGAAGGTAACCTCTACAAGCTCTTGCTTCAAAAGTGTAAGATTAAACCCCTCTCACTACAACCCTTGTTTTGAAGACAAGCAAGTAAACTATTATTTTTCTATTACAATGGTTTTCTTTCACAATGAAAAACAAATATGAAATTTATCATTCTCAAGAAATAATAGATTTGTAAGTATAGAACTTTCTTGAGAAGTGTATGAATAATTAGCTAATATGAACAAATGAAAGCTTGATGTTGTTGCAAGATAATAGCGAGTTGTTGTGTCATTATTTCTGAAGTGCCTTAGGGGTATTTATAGTTTTCTAGGTCATACCAGTCGTTAAGGGATTTATTATAGCCGTTGTGAGATATAGCAGCCTTGCATTTAATACTCTGACATAATATCTAACTCGAGTTAACATTACGTGTAACTAGAGTTATCTATTTGAACATCACGACTTTTGGAGCTCTAACTCGAGTTGGCATTTCCTTTAACTCAAGTTATCCATGAACATGACCGTTGAGACTACTGACTTTTGACATTTGAACTCTGATCTTGTCAGTCCTAGGTATAATTATTTTGTCTTCAATGATAACTCGAGTTATCGATTTTGTAACTCCAGTTAGCCTTCATTCTCATGCTTCCTATTTGATTGAATTCTTCGAGTTGTGAACAATGTAACTCAAGTTGAAATTATGCCTCTGATACCCCAAAATATATAACTCGAGTTATCCTTTCCAGTAACTCGAGTTTTATGGCTATTGGTCAACTTGAGTTGTGCTTTTCTCTACTCAAGTTATGGCATTTGAACAGGGACCTTGAGGAGTCTTCTTACTCGAGTTGTTCAAAGTGTAACTCGAGTTTTCTAGGCATTGAATAACTCAAGTTGGACTTCTTGTGTAACTTGAGTTATTTGCACCATGAATAACTCGAGTCAAATATTTATATATGATGATTTGATTTTTCTTCTGGACACTATGGTTGCTTCATTAACTCGAGTTGTATTAACATGTAGCTAAAGTTAGCTATGAACGACCACGCCTAAGTCTTCAAGGATCAAACTTAATTTTGTTCATCATCAAAACACAAAGGGATCCAAATCTTAACCACCCTTGGTTCAATAATCTCGCCCTTTTTGATGATGACAAAACATGGTAGAGTTTGATACTCCCTCTTAGTATATGCATCTATCAAAGACAACAATTGTTGAAAAATTGATCAAGGTTTTACCCTTGTCACAAATGTTAGTGCATACTCAAAATAGCTCAAATTCAAACTCCCCCTTAATAAATCACTTTTACAATGAAAATTTCAATTAGGAAATAAGAGTATTGCCAACATAATTTAATTCAATTTACACCAATTTCATACTCATACAAGTAACAATTTTCATTAATAATCAAGAGCAAATTCCGATAACCATTTCAATAATCATCAAACTATATCAATCATTAATCAAACTCATCAAGTCACATTTTACTCCCCCTTTTTTGTCATCAACATAAAAGGGAATAAAGTACCATAGCATTAACAAGTATGAATAACACTAAAACATTCATTCATAAATAATCATCCAACATCCAAATAGGCTTACAAAGTAGCCAAATATGACAAGATTAACACACAGAAATAGGCATACAAATTTGCCAAGCGAACATTTAAAAGTTCAAAAAACATGCTAAAAAGTCAAAAATGCATGAAATGCATGTAATGTCGATCCTAATGTCCAAGCTAAATCATGGAGCTGGTGGTGGTAGCGATGTAGAGGTAAAGGGAACGACGTCATTGGTGGTGCATCAGGCTTCTTTCATCCACGTCCAAATATCACTGACAAAACCCAAAATTTTATCCACCTTGCTCTCAACTCTGTCAACCTTGGTTTGGAGTGCTCGAAATTCTTCAACACTTACATTACTGTGAGATGAGCTAGCACTACTAACACCCATTCTTCCACTCCGAGTACCACCAAGAGTGCGATGAATTAGAGGAGGTATACAAGCTCGGTCTCTTGGATTAACCCAAACATTTGAGTCCAACCTTACATAATCACCAAAAATCCATCCTCAGTTTTCTGTCTTAATCATTATAGATTTTCGAAAATTTTACGTGTTGTATATCCAAGATGTGGTACTTCTTGAGATTCATACCATGAAAGATCAATCCATTGCTCTTGAAGAATCTTGGTGATAATGGTGCCATATGGAAGTTCGCCTTTCTGTTTGCTCTTCTCATAAGACTTCTTAAAGAATTGTTTCCAATTTTATTTCATCCTTTTGAGAATGAGAGCCAAAAAATTGATGTGAGTCCTCTTAATAACATGCCAATGAATTTTAATATCTAAAGTCGATACATGATTCTGAGTGTCCTTTGGTGTGCTACTTCGGTTGACAACGTAATGAATCATACACAAATTTCCTGGAAGATTAGTGGCTTCGAGATCAACATATGGATCAACTTCAAACACAACAATAGACTTCAAATATTGATTTACTTTCTGTAGTTGAAATTCTTCACCAAGAATTGCTTGTTCATCTATGTCATCATCACTGTCCTCCACATTCTCCTTAACAAGAGATAACCACGTAGGCACAACTCTACCTTCTGGAATATTAAACCGTTTGCATAAAACATTCTCTGAAATGACAAAGCCCGAACATATACATGAGTACGAAGAACAATTCCTTGTTCAACAGGCAATTTAATTTCATCCATGTTGGCATAGAATTATTTCACCAATTGTTCATAAATAACATTTTTATAGCCTAAGAATTCACTAATGTCTAGAGGCCTAAACACCTCCTCCAAATCATAGCCAGCATTTCTCAATGAATCATAATCGAATACCATTAAGGTGAGAGTTGTTCATGTTTTATTAACTTATGATACACCTCTTGTGCAACTCGAGAAATGAATCGAGAATCAAGTGGCAAACCTAAAGTTGGAACTGAAGAACTCTGACCAGCTACTGTCCCATTTGCTCTTTGGCATTTTTTGGCAGATTTTCTACGCAAGGGAGATGGGGAAAGTGTAGAAGAGTTTGAATCTTCTTCCTCAATAGGATTGAGTGGCATCCTAGCCATGTGTTTCGTCCTTGGTGCCATCTTTCACAAATCTGAAAGTTAGAGTTTAGTATAAGCGGATGACTGATTTGAAGTGATTTTGAGTGATTTAGGTTGAATCAAGGAGTGAAAACAAGTATATGGAGATCGATTTTGATTAGGTAGTGTTGGGTTTTGTTGGATTTGGTCGGAAGCGACTCGATTTAGAGAGAGAGTGAAGAGGAGACACAACGATTTTGAAAGAAGAGTGTTGGATTATGTTATATTTCGTGATTTAAAAGCACACTGAATGAATCGCTTACTCGAGTTAACATAATCCTTACTCGAGTTGCTCATACATCAGTTAACTCGAGTTGTCCATTTTTGCTTACTCAAGTTGTCCAACCTACAGATAACTTGAGTTGTCTACTTCTGTTACTTGAGTTGATTTTCTCCAAAAATACCCAGATAGACCAGTTCAGCCCTATAACTCGCATACCACATCCCATAACTTAAGTAAACCACTGTAACAACCCATTTCTTCAATTTTCACCAAATATCTACCACCAATACTTTGCCACCATACCAATAGATATAGCCAAGCACAAATGTGGATCATTTTAATGTGAATTAATGTAAATGAATCAAAAAAATAAATTATTAAACACATAATTCATGCCAAGTCTTCTACGAATTGAAGAAAAGTTTTCACTTTCTAAGGGTTTGAATGGGATTTTTTGAAATATTGATAGCACTAGTATTATCACATTTAATATATTTTTTTAAAATCATGATACCATAGTATTCTAATTGATGTTTTATCCAAAGAATTTGTGCACAACAACTACCCGATGCCATATATTCGAATTCGACAGTAAATATTGAAACACAATTTTGCTTTTTAGAAAACCATGATACTAGTGCATATTCTAAAAATTGACATGTTCTGGATGTGCTCTTTCTATCTAATTGATTAACATCATAATTGGCATCCGAATAACCAACAACATCAAAATTATCACATTTAGGATACTACAAACTAACATTACAAGTATCAATAAGATAACAAAAAATACGTTTAGCAGCAATCAAATGTGATTCTTTAGGACAGACTTGAAAATGAGCACGTAAACACACACTATGCATAATATCCAGTCTATTTGCGGTGAGATAAAGTAAAGAACCGATCATACCTCGATAGAGCTTTATATCCACGAGTTTCCCTATCTCATCCTTAGTGAGTTTTGTGGTTGTACTCATGGGTGTGCTACAAGGTCTTGCATTCTCCATACCAAATTTCTTCAAGAGATCTCTAGTGTACTTTGATTAGTTGATGAAGAAGCCATCTTTCAATTGTTTGATTTGCAATCCGAGAAATTAGTTCAACTCTCCCATCATGCTCACCTCAAATTACTTATACATATCTTTAGTAAACTCTTCACACAAACACTCATTAGTAGCACCAAATATTATATCATCAACATATATTTGCACAACCAACATATTATGATGCTTGTTTTTGATAAAAGTGTTATGTTAACCTTCTCTCTTCTAAAACCTTTTTCAAGAAGAAAATTACTAAGCCTTTTCATACCAAGCTCTTGGAGCTTGTTCCAGTCCATACAAGGTCTTAGTAAGTTGAGGCATATGTTTTGGAAATTTGTGATCAATAAAACCAGGAGGTTGTTCCACATGCACTTCCTCTTTCAAATAACAGTTTAAAAATACACTTTTCACATCCATTTTATAAAGTTTAAAACCTTTGAAATATGCAAATGCACACAATATGCGAATAGCTTCTAATCTAGCAACGAGAGCAAGTGTTTCATCAAAGTGTATGCCCTTTTTCTTGGTTATAGCCTTGTGCAACAAGTCTAGCCTTATTCTTTATAATTCTACCATTTTCATCAGTTTTAATCCTAAATACCCATTTAGTACTGATAATGGTCTTATCCTTAGGCCTAACCACTAATTCTCATACACTATTTCTCTCAAATTGATTCAGATCTTTTTGCATGGCAACATACCAGTGTTCATCATTCAATGCATTATCAACATTCTTAGGCTCTATTTGAGAAATAAAGGCAACATTATCAATATCAAGAAATGAAGAGGATCTAGTTGTTACCTATTTGAATACATCACCAATGATTTGTTCTTTTGGGTGGTCTTTAGCAAATCTTCATTCTTTAAAAAGGCCTTCATGTTGTTGTTGTTAAACATCTTGATGACCATGTGATTTTTCTTCCTTAAAATCCTTGCTTTCATGACTTTTGTCCATATTGTCATCAATGTCAAGCTCATAAATTTTATTGACAATGTCTATATCATCATCATCATCATCACAAGTTCTTGATAAAGAATGGTTAGATTCATCAAACACAACATGTATAAACTCTTCAACTTTAAGAGTTCTTTTATTAAAAACTCTATAAGCTTTGCTAATCAAAGAATAACCAAGGAAAATAGTTTCAATCGACTTTGCATCAAATTTATCAATATTTTATTTTCCATTATTAAGAACAAACATTTGCACTCAAATATATGAAAATATGAAATGTTGGGATTTCTTCCTTTTCAAAGCTCATATGGAGTTTTCTTGAGTTTGGATCGAATTAATGCCCTATTCAATATGTAGCAAGCGGTATTGACCGCCTCGGCCCAAAAGTATTTAGGAAGATCATTATCACTTAACACGGTCCTAGCCATTTCTTGTAATGTTCTATTTCTTCTCTCAACAACATTATTGATAGGTTGCATTTTAAGCATGATTTATGTTGCATTTTGTGTGTGTTTTTGCATGATAAATTGTTATTATTTGTCTGTTTTTATGTCTTGTTGCTTCTTTGGTGATTTAGGTGGAATGTTGGTGAAACGAGAAGAATTGGAGCTATTTATGGCATATTCCAGCTTGGACTGCATTTCGACATGGCCATGACGTAAGGACGCGATGACTGGGCTGACCTATTAGGAAATGGGCCGCGTGTCAGCACTATTAGGTCTCGGGATTTGATCCTTGTGGACGTGGATGAAGACTTTTAATCTATTTTTACTGCTGGACCAATTACAATTACATTATTATTATTATTATTATTATTATTATTATTATTATTATTATTATTATTATTATTATTATTATTATTATTATTATTATTATTATTATTATTATTTTATCAATATTATTTAGAATAGAATTAGGTTTTAAGAAGGGGTCATATATACTTTATTATTAGGTTGTCGTTGGCACTCTCTGCTTTTTTTACGTCTGGAACAATAACTTCATTATTCATCTTTAGTCTTCTTCTTCATTATGTATAACTAAACCTCTTTCTAGTTGAGGTATGTTTGAAGTTCAATCCGTTATTGTTGTGAGGCTATTGTTTTAATTGTTATTGAGTATTTCGAGTATTTATTCAGATTTTATCTTAGTTCTTTTGTTATTATTTGTATTGATTGCATGATACGGTCGTTGTCTGATTGAATGAATA
>CAODLS011150055.1:0-20320 GCA_948243855.1 Flueggea neowawraea
CCGAAAGACGCTGGTATAGTACCAGACACAGAATTCCCCCACAGAAAGAAACTCTGCAGGTACTTCAACTCACCAACCTGCCATGGAATTGCACCTGATAGTTGGTTCTTGTCAAGCTGAACAGCAGTTAAACTATTACAATTACTCAACTGCCATGGAATTTCTCCAGTCAGAGAATTATCGGACAAATGAAGTTGCTCTAACACCACTAACTTCCCTAAATCTCCAGGTATTTCACCAGAAATATCATTAGCAGAAGCATCAAGAACAACAAGAGATGAACAATTAGACAACTCAGCTGGAATTGGACCAGTGAGTGTATTCCCCCACAGAAGCAGACTAGTAAGCTTCTGTAACTTACCCAGTTCAGGAGGTATTGAACCACTAAGCTTATTCATATGCAAATATAAATTTGTTAACTCTGAACAGAACCCAAGTTCAGGAGGTATAGAACCAAATACCTCAGTATCATAAAGAGACAAAGTTTGCAAATTCACCAAGTTACCAAAAGTAGGTGGAATCACACCTGAAAGACCAGTAACTGCAGCTCCAAATGTTGTGAGATTACTCAACATCCCTAACTGTGATGGAATCTCTCCTGTCAAATAAGGGTTCCCACCAATTCTAAATTGCTGAAGTGACACCAATGACCCCAACTGTGATGGCATTGAACCATTCAAAAGATTGTCTTGTAAGCATAGAACCTGCAATGAAGTCTGGTTTGCCAACTGTGGAGGTATCTTCCCAGATAACTTGTTGGAGTTCAAGTAAAGGAACTGAAGTGAAGAGAGGTGTCCAAGCTCTTCTGGTATGGAACCAAAGAGAGAGTTGGAGGAGAGGTCTAGGAGTCTTAAGTGTGTGAGTTGACCAAAAGAAGAAGGAATAGTACCAGAAATGTTGGTGGAGGAGAGGTTTAGGAGTTGCATGAAAGAAAGAGAAGAGAGCTGTGAAGGAAGTGAAGAGAGGTTAAGAAATGTGTTTGGTAGAGACAGAGAGATTACTCTGCTTTGAGCAGAACAAGTAATGCCTTGCCATGAACATGGAGTCACCATTGATGAATCCCATGAGGAAAATACAGATGAGGATGATTTAGCAGATGGGCCTGCTGCAGATAACAAAGACAGTAATGCTTGTCCATCAGGAGATATGGATGCTACAAAAGGGAGTGTCTTGGTGATTGTTAAAGCAACCAAGAATGAACAGAACATGAAGCAAAAATGGGTACTAATTGGTTTCTCCATTTGTGTCTAACAAAGTAATCTTGGACTGATAGAACTATGAAAAGCCTCTCTTTTGGTGGTGGTGATGGTGGAGATTGTGAATATCCAAGTGTTAGGAGACAACATGCAATGTGGGAGAGGCTTATGTTGTTACAAGAATGCTTGAGTTTTGCACTAAAGTGTTGAACTTGAAACCAACCTTGCATGTGAACAGTAGTAAAAAACATTATAAGTTTCCATTGAAGCTTCTCTTCAAGATTTAGATATGTAATCTTGAATTAATACAGTCAAAGACTCAAACTTTAATGCCCAAAAAACAAAAAAAAAATCTGTTGTTCTGCTATCAGTGCTACAAAAATGGTGATGGTGGCCTTTGTGAATGGTTTTGATGATGCTAAAAACAGGTCTGGTATTGTGAGGTCTGGGAATGGTGGTACTGGTGGCTGTGGTGTTTGTAGAAGTGGTTTCTTGGTTTTGACGGTGGTTGTGACGGCGGTGGTAGTGGTGGTGTATGAGGTTTAGAGTTTTTAGCAAAACTATAGTCTTGATGCTTCTTTGTTTTGTTTAGGCTTTAAAGGCTAAACCATATTAGCAATTTTATTGTTTGCATTTAAATAGCAATTTTGTTGTTTGCATTTAAATAGTTGGAACGCTATTTTTTAATTGAAGTTTATTTCCATAAATTTTTTATTTGATGACAGTATTGCCCCTCCCTAATATTATCCACTTAGAGACATTGAATATTCTTTGGCTGCCATGCGTGGGGGCAATGCTGAACTTTTAAGGTACAGTAGCTATTACGTCCACGTCCTAATGATCTGAAACATATTTGTGAATAGTGGGACCAATATTTTGTAGAGAAGGCGGCTGACATGGCAAATTATGGTGTTAATTTTTTTGAAATTTATGTTGGGATATAATTGCATCTTCCTCCATTCCATAATAAATACAAGTCGGAAAATACCTAAAATGATAAATATTGAAAGGGATATAATTGTGTTGTTCGTTTTAGGCTTGTCTTAAGTTCACGGGGGACAAATTCGATGGGTGAAATTAGTGATCATTAAAGAACATGATGCACAATAATATTTATTGTGTTATATCACTTGTAATCATATAAAACGTGTAAATAACATAATACAATTACAAATTACGACACATAGATGGAAATTATTAGTTCATTATACCAGATTTCGATAATTTTGGTATTCTCACAATTTCAAAAACTAATTTTACACCTGCTTCTTTTATATCAATTTGTCAATCTATGTGCATAAAAGATAAAAATGTGAGAGTAGTTGACGTTGAACTATGTGTCAACTATCAAGCATTAAATTTCACAAGAAGAGTAAAACTAAAACCTTCTTATAATCCCTGGTCAAAAAAAAAAAAAACTTCTAATCCAACAAGGAACGGTAAATTTCAGACAAGTAGGGAAGGGAAAGTGGGTCACACAATCAAGAGTTTCATATTAGAGACCATACATATTTTAACCATACGTATCTATATAAACTAATAAATATACAAAATAAAAAAATAAAAAGAAAGAAAAGAAAATATTGGTGTGTGTGTGAGTAGTCCCTAGGGAAGAGAAGAGATTGATGAGAATAGGAGTGAGGCAGCTTAGGAGATTGTGGAAGGGCAAGAGAGTTAAGCAAGCAATTTCAATGTCCTTTTCTTTAACCAAATAGAGTAATCAATACATTTACGTATAAATTATATGTTCATAAACGTGATGTGTGGTGTATTATAAAGGTAAAATTGAAGGGTGGCGTGGATGTAGAGGAAGCTCTATTGGATTGTCCATCTTATTTAATTTTCACTGCAGTGTGGTGAAATTAAGTAAGAGATGGAAAAAGGATTTTCATTGTCTAGGAAGGGGGTGGTGGGTTTGTTTTGGGAGTAGGGATAAAGATTATTATCAACAAAGACGATCACATGAGAGAGAGCCAACCCTCAGGATTAGGGTTTTCGCTTTAGGGTTTTAGGGTTTAAGTGCTATACATCATGCAGTACGTTGCTAAATGTATCAGTTCTAAAGTTACATAAGTTGTAATATGAACTTAAACAGTTCAATTCCTATCATAAAGTGGTTAAATATTTCATTTCATTTATGATCTTATTTTTTGTCATAAACGTGTCGATTTATCTATAATTTAAGCATGTTTAGACTAAACTTTAACCCTCCAAAATAGCATATTGTGTCATGTCAAAAATTGTGACCTCTACATATTATCCTTTTGGATTTAAAAAGGATAGGATAAATTAGGTTAAAAGAGATTAATGTTTTGATATATGTGAATATTTTGAGAAGACAGGAAAGGATAACATTCTCTTTGTTTTTTTTTTTAAACAGTGAGGATTAATTATTCTTTCAAATCTTCATTTCGGTTGTTTAAGGATTTTCCCGAGAAGTACTCAATAAGTCTAACTTGAGTATAAAGATGCAAAATGATTGACCACATAGCGTACGTTAAAGGATGTGATGATACCTAATAGCTTAGGACTTAGGGTAATAGATAATGTAAAAACAATCGAGAGTAGAAATGGAGAGAACCTTAGTGACAATATTTTTATAGATTTTTGAATAAGTAAAAAATACAAGACAAGTTTGAAAGCTTACGTTTGAAGTATTACAACGTTACTCACCACACAGGTCATAAACAATTGAACTAAATCAAGTAGGTGAAAGCTAAATAACCGAGAAAATAATCAAAAGCTTGCACTGGAAGTATGAGAAGATTTGAGACTCATCATACAACACACAAACAGTTAATCTAGCCTTGGCAAAGAGACTAACTGATAGAACTAGAGCTGAGTTGAAAGTAAAGTGCGAAAAATAAATGTAGAAGGTAATTTGACAATAGTAACAAGTTGAATGTCCGGAGTGTAATCCCTTGTTTTATCTCTTAGCTTCAAATTTATAATGAGATGAAGAAACTGCTCCAGTGGTAAGGTTTGTTTAGAATAATTTATTTCATAGTTACACTTTGTATTTTCTACCTTTTTTTCTAAATTTTTGTTTCTAGTAGTAATTATATTCACTTTACCTATAAGGTAAAGTTAGAGATTCATTTCTTTTTATCAATATAAAAAATTGAATCTTTCTCTCCTTTTCTATTTCAAAAGAAGGACTACCCTATATTAGTATCAACTCAGCTTAGCTGGCTTCATACTAATGTGGCACTTTAGCTACGCCAACCCAGGTAGAGTGGCCTCGTGCAAGAAAAGTGGAATTAATACTATTATAAATAAAAATACAATCAGGAGAAAGCCCCATACAAGTCCAAATACAGATACTTTAACAAAACATTAGTGAGATTATCTAAACTAAACCTGGTGTCTACGGGTAGCAATGTAAATGCCTCTTTTGGCAATCCAGTGTGCAGCTTGATTGGACTCTGGATAGGTATTCTGTATAGTGAAATTGTCTTGTTGTTGTAAGTTCCAAATATCCCAAACAAGCGCCTTTTGATTTCAATTCCAAAGTTCTGGATGTCGAGCAACATTGACAGCCAACTCGGAGTCGGATGCCATTGTGATCTCATTACGCTAATTTCATCCTGTTCATAGCCGAATAAAAAGCTCCAGCAGAAGAAACACACTGTCCACTCAAATTGGAAGCTGGGGCATGTCCGCCAATAAGGATTCGGTTCCTTTCAGTCCAGATTTTCCGAGCGGTAACCCCAAACACGATCTGCCAGAGAGTGTTTTTATATCTAACTTTCTTAATTTGCAAGTTCAGCCCACCTTGGTAAAAATTCCTGCGAAGCCGCATCGGAATAATGGAATTCCAAACAACTTGGGCATGGTGACAATCTCTTAGAACATGAAGTGTAGACTCCACAGCGGGGTTGCAGCGTGAACACAATTTAGGCACAAAATCTGAACTTGCATGCTGATTTATAGCTTAAAAATGTTGAGGTATTTGAGTTCTAGATATAATATAGTTGACAAAGAGTCAATATTTTCTAAATTAGAGGAAACATGATTTTTATGATTGGATAGGAATTATATTAAGTGGAAGAGAATTGCATTTATTTAATCAATAATTTTATAAATATAATGGTATTACAGTGATTTTTAAGATAGTTAAACGATCTATTTTTGGTTAGTGTAATCACATTTATATAACTCATCAACATAATTAGCCTATTGATGAATTTGAACGATAACTACTATATGCACATTAAAAATAATCTTTGTTTTTGAGGATGACGGGGTTTTCAAATTCTGATATATTTGAAGGTTAGATTTTTGTTCTGGAAAAGTTTTCCCCCGGGGAAAAAAAAAAAGAAAAAAAGCACACTCGTAGCAATTTTGCTAACATCAAGTCTACTAGACGTGACCATACATGTTCTATAGAATATTAAAAAAATTGTAATCAAACATGACATGAACTTAATCTTGTCATCGTGACATCACCTTTAACAAGTGATTAGGCCTAAAAAGACTCAGTTAAGAGCCAACCAAAATGTTACCAAGTTCATTCGGCATAAAATCTAGAAAAACACCCCACTTACGGAAATTTAGCATTGATCTTTAGTTTGGTACGTAAAAAATATTTTATAATTATTAAACTACCACTCAAGGTTGTTTATGTATAGTACTTAATAAAGTTTACGAAGCAATCATGATTTTGATCTTGAAAATTTTGAGTATAGTACTTGATTAAGTAAACATCAAATTGAGGTATTCTTTAATCAAATTAATTTACATTAATCATTTTCCTATAAATAAATATTAAAAATTTTGATGAGAGTCAATTAAATAGGACAAACAAATACTATAATGTTCCACTAAGATACAAAGAAACTAGAATTCAGGGGTATGAGCATATATAGATATAGAGGTCTACTCTTTAGTGGATGGCACCGGCCGAATTGGAGAATCCACTTTTATACTTGGCCATTAATTATATTTATACTAATAATTATTCACCACATCTATTTTCAAAATAATTATTAGCAAACTTCAATATTTTATATATCATTGATTTCTTTAAGTGCAAGCATTATATACCTATAATTTTCTCCTTTGCAAGCAATCTAGCCACCACATAGTAGCTAGGCTTATAAAAATATAGCACTCCTATTAGCATTGACACAAAATTTGGTGTTCATGGTTGTATATTTTGAAATATATTGAATATTTGAGTAGTGTTATATAATTTATTGCTAATTAGATAATCGGTGTTCAATATAATCATACACCTATAAAATATCTAATTATATCACAATTTAAATTCAAGCAAAATAATAAAAGTAAAACTTTTTCTACCGAATTTCAATCAATTTCATATTTAATTTATAGCTTAACTTTTTTTAGCATATCATTATCATAAACAGAATTAAGAAAAATGCGAAACAAGAATATTGAAGAATCTTGAACATAAAACAGACAAATCAAAAAGTTTTTAAAAAAATGAAGGAAAGACAATATAGTTTCGCCGGCAGATATTTTGTGGAGTAAATTTGAGCATGTCCCTGGCTCTTTACCTCTTTAAAATTTGATGCATGGAGCCCCAAACCCTCATTTAGCTACTCCCAAACTCGGGTTATTGTTCTTAGTTGAGAATAATATAAGACAAAAGAAACGAGGCTAGCTAGGGTTGGAATCATGGTATGTCCTTTTGTATAATTAGTGTCTTTATATATTGAAAACCATAGAACATGTATATAGTTATTACAAAATTTTATTCTTCTGTCTCAAAAGATCAATCTTGTAAAAAATGTAACGTCCATGCATCATGTTTATAAGTTAAAGATCCAATCCACTCTCATTTATTGTGGAACTTTGTCATACACTTTCCTGAATCTATTTGTGCTCGTACTGTAAATCAAGTCGAGAAGGTTACGGTCTATAACCTTTTAAAATTAAAAATTATATTTTTAGATACACAGAGCTCAATATCAAAAATTACAACCTTCCTTGGCCTACTTTCTAAATTTTAAATTTCATCCTATTAAATTAATATTACAAATTCACAGCCTTTGTTTAAAACAACATATAAACAATATGTAGAAAACAACATATAAACAAAAACAACATTTAAACAATATATAAACAAAACCTTTTTATTTGCAAAGTACAAAAAAAAATCAACAACATACCAACATGTAAATATCAACATATAAATAACATACCGACAATATATAAACATGACGTCTAAAATAAACATTGTGAATTTGAAAAGTGACACCATGCAGACGAAAATTACGAAATGTAACATTCAAAAAATTTCCGTATAAAACAAATATTGCAAAGTTTTCTCGGTGTACCAGGTAAAAACCACCCCTGTTTATCCTTCATCATTAAAAAACATGTGAAAACCAGAGTTCACGGTACTGTCATTTCCCCCCAAAAAAAATTAACAATATGGAACGCTCACGGGGAGTAAATTTGATCATGTAAAGGCTTTTATTGCTACGAACTTGATCAACCTCTGTTTCATGGAGTCAATATAACATCAATTATTGCATTGAAATTGATCTTCCTTGAAAGACTTTTATGTATTTGGTTAATTAAAGACCAAATGGATTCACTCACGTCACACTCGTTGTTTGACCAAATTGTATCTTCTCAAAATTTGCACATGACGATGATGCATAAAATTGGGTTAAGGAGTGAGTTTCAAGATATCAAAGTCAGAGGCTCAATTAAGATTCTAAGACTTTTGAGTATATAAAGTTCCAATCAGTCGACACATCCGCTACATGTTTCTAATTACTGATTAATATTTTCTTAATCTCTAAAATCATTAGGCCATTAGCATCAAAAGTATGAAAACAATATACGTATCTTCACTTGAAACGAGTTCTCTTATCTCATGTGAACACAGCTCAAAAAATTGTTTTTGTTTCTGTTGGGTTACTTATAAACTAGTAAGAATAGTTTCATAAATTGTATCGACTTAAAATAATAAAATTTGCCTTAAGTAAAGACTCTAAGCATTCCCGAAAATATATATTTCAACTGATAATGCCCCCAGTTTGGGTTTAACTGAACCAGTCTTGTAAATGTTTTCTGGGTCAAAAAATAAGTCCTGTAAATGTCGTTATCAAGCCTCATATGGGAGTCCTGAAGGGGCTACAACTGGCTTGAGATCGTGGCTACAAATCTGTGATTGTTGAATGTGACAATGCCACTCTTGGTAGGATATGCTCAATGAAGGAAATTACCTTCCCAATCTACACTGAAATCTGATTTTAGGTATTAAAGAACTCCTTGCAAAAATTGGTGCGTCCGTTTAGTGCATATATTTAGGGAATTTAACGTTGTTGCGGATTAGATGGCCAAATATGCAAAGGCCTTCCCTTGTCATTTGTTATTTTAGACCACCCTCCTAATGTGTTAGAGATTTGCTAGATTTTGAAAAGTCAAAAAGGTTCTAGCCTAAGACTTTGTCCCATGTAATGCTACCTTGTTACCTTTTTTGGTTGATGAATGAAGTTTTGTGCACCCCTTCTTGCCCGAGCCAATCTAGTTGGGTTGAGTCAGTGAGGGTGCCATGATGCCTCGAGGCTAGCCTAGTTAGGCCAATAAGGGGCAATAACCCCAAAAATCTTTAATAATAATATAATTTGCTTTTAGAAAACAACTCATTTAGTCCATGCCTTGATTTTATGTCATTTAAAGACTATGGTGTTGGAAGAATATTTTCAAGCTATGACAAACTTGAATCTGGCCAGCAACAAAGACGAGAAAGAAACTAGAGTGGAAATATCAAAATCACATGAACTGAATGATCTCAGAATTGATCACAAGACATCACTACAACATTGAATTAATGACTATGAAGGAAAACCAATGGATACTACACATTTGTGTACAACATTGCAATAAGCTTACTGGCCTCTCCTACACTGATTCTCATTTGCTATGGTGAAATTCCGGAACGATTATAAACATCTAAAATCGAAATTTACACTAGTGATTAAGGAGAACAATAACCTGAGAACTGCTTCATCCAGTTTACATGCCAACCCACGTTAGGCTGCTCACGGTGAGGTTGCGAGACATGTTCTCCCATTCCAGATCAGGTTGTAGTTGTACAGAAGTAGAACTGTAAGTTAACTTGTCTCATTATCTCTTTCAAATTTGAACCATTTCCAATTTGCATACAAAGTTGCTTCATTGTCATATAATAGGGCATCGCTTGGAGGGGTTTGCGGTTTACGAGTTGCAGTTACAGGGGGTAGCTTTTGTCTGTATTTCTTTGCCATCTCTTCTGCCTCAGCAAACACTTTCTGGCCAAAGAATAAATCAATTTTTTCTTGTGAGTGAAGCTGGCAACTTCATTAGTGTGATACATCATAGAAAGAAAAAAACATTTATACCTTTTTGTTAGATAAAAATAGGCCAGGCTCACTTTCAAGGTCAGCAATGCTACAAAGCAACACAAGCAAAAGTTAAAAGCGTCCTCCTCATTGTTTGAAATGAAACCAAATACGGGGAAAATAAGGGTAAAATAAAACCTTAATCTATGATTAGTTGAAGATTTATTCTAGGTAGGAAATGTTAAGTATATAAAAAGAGAAACTAAGAAAAAGATTACAATCTCTTTCCAGCATTAAGATTAGGCAATCCTTTAAAGAAAAAAAAAATAGACCAAGCATTACCAGTATTTTAAAAACTCTCCCAAATGCTCAAAATATCTAAGAAAAGGAAAACAATCTACTTATTTTGGTATATTTTTTACATTTTACAGATGCAGAAGAAGTTTCCGTTGACCTATATTATTGGATTGGACCATAAAGAATTAGATTCATCAATCAGGCATGGTTGAACTCTAAAAATGATAGCAACAGAGTACTAAATTACCTGAGAGCTATTTTGTCAGCAAACATCGATTTCACAACTAGGACTTTAACCCTCTCATCGACTTTAAGTAGGTCACTGACGGCACTGATCCGAGATCGAGAGATGTTTGAGATATGCAGAAGTCCACTGAGATACACAATTAAAATTTAGATAACATCTTTCGAACTCATTAGTGAGGAGAATTAAACAGTAACAACTGGCAATCACTGTTATGGCGCTACACACTAGCAATGCTGATGTTTAATTATCAAAAACAATTTAAACTCATAAAATCCTAGGAACATTATAAATTCAGTTTTGATACTTCTGTTGTACACAATAAGTGATTCACAATAACATTTAAATACAGGGATGAAAGTTATGATACCAACTATCTTCTCAGCCAGAATCTTTTCTACACCTTGTTCTAGTTTTCAAATTTTCATTTCATACGAAATTATGCTTGTTTAGAGTGAAATGGGCATCCTGCAACCCATTCCACAGTAATGTCTCCATAGAAAGACACTCTCTAATCATTTCACAATTCACCAGTCAGCAACTTTCTACCATTTTAAAACATTTGAAGAAACTCAAAACCTATATTCTATAAGACATTCAACTTTCTGCATCTTTTCAGCCAGAAACATGAAGAATAATGAAACAATGTGAAAGATGCATGAAAACTGACCTTGGTAGCATACCAAGGGAAGCATGCTAAAAAAAAGTAATATACCATACTAACCTTCGGTTTGTTTCGCCTATTCTCACTTGGGCTCCAAATGGGAAAATTTTCTTAACAGTTCCTTCAAGTAGTGTTCCTTCCCGAAGATTTAACATTTCCTGCAACACTACACTTTATTATTTTTCATGGGAAAATTCGATTATTTCACACAATAAATTTCAGAAAAAGAATCTAAAGCAACATAAAATAGGAAGGAATACAGATGCTCACGGAAACTGACCCAAGCATCTCTTTCACTCAGTATCAGGTCATTATTAGTCTCATTTATTTGGGTAATCAGTACATAAATACGGCGACCCACCTACATCACCAAGAAAAAAGCAATCATCAGGAAACATATGATGGATGGAGGCATCTATATTATCATAAACAAAAGCAAGAACCAAAACAGCTGAAATCATGCTTAAATTCACATTTTCTTTCAACTCCTTGAAGTTATTCACTTTGCTCATTAACTCAGCCTTTGGAAGGAAAGCCCTTAATCCCTGCGAAGCCAGATTTGAGAAAGTTACTATTGTAACACATTTAATGATACACAGAAATCAATTGAATAAAAGGCAGAGTGACCTCAATTCTAGTGAGAAGGCCTCCAGTATTCCATTCTGTAATTTTAACCTCAATAGGCTCATTTAGTTCCTTTATCTGCACAAGAAATGGAAAAACGATATCAAGAATTTCAGATTTCAGTTGAAGAAGCAATGCAAGCAGATTTCCAGCAAGTAAAAAGCATATAGACTTCTTTTACGGAAATAAAAGCTAATAACAGCTCCAACCTCAGTAGAAGCCAACGTTAGTTACATTGTTGCTGATAATTAAACATGCACTTGGATTTGCATCACGCATCATGATTGATATGTTTAAATATTTAAAACTTTTGAGATTTCAGATTTATGGCTGCAGGATAAGGCTTTATTTTTTGTTTAGCTCAAGGACCAATTACCCCTCTACATACATGAAAATTTGCCTCATAACAAAGAAACTACATTCATTAAAAAAGCCACAAACTTTTTTTCGTGAAAATTCATAAAGCTAAACTGATATTTAACAGAAATCTTCAAATAATACAAAAAGAAATAAGCAAGAAAAGAACCTGCCTCACTCGATGCCAAGCTATCCGCCTGAATAGCCGTCTCGTTGAAAGCAGTGGTCGACCACTCAATGTTCTACCTAGAACCTCTGCAAACAGTACCGTTCCAGTCTCCACAACCGGTCTCCCTGGCCCCCCCGATCCACCACTTAAAGCAGCATCGTACTTCATTATTCCCATCTTTCCTTCAATCATAAACTCTCTAGCATCCTTCTTAGTATCACACAACGAGTATTCCATTTCTTTGTCATACAAAGGCAGCACCTCCTTTGTCAACATTGTACCCAACAAATCCGCACCAACATTCACGTCAAGTTTATTCTCATTACCGGAAACCACCACACCAACCACAAAGTAACCAGGTTTTGGTTCATAATAATCCACATTGACCTTCTGAACCTCCTCCTCTTCATTATCCTTAACACTGGTGCCACCTAAGTTACCTGCATCTTCTTTTACTTCTTCTGAATCTCGAGGCTGAAAGAACTTCAAAAAGGGTTCTAAGACCTCATCTTTCCTATCTTTTTCAGCTTCTTTATCATCTTCTATAGCTAACCCATTTTCAATAGCCACTGGAGAGGGCTTATTTAGCAATTCAAGCTCTTTGTTCTCTTGAACTCTATCATTTCCATCACCATTTTGAGACAATTGGGAACTTGAAAAATCATTAAAAATGTCATCTTGAGAGCAAAACGAGACATGGGTACTTCTCCAAAGTGGAGAATTCTTGTAAAAGGAGTGAGCTTTAACCGAACAAACAGATGAAAATGAACCACAACTTGAGATTTTATAAGTCTTATCTAGGACTGCGACACTGGAACTGCATATACTCAAAGATGGTGAAGAATAGGTGAAGAGTGAGAGGGACTTACAGGGCTGAAGAATGGTTTGCATTTTCTGTTATCCGGTGCCTCCTCATCAGCAAAATCTCTCTCTCCCCCCTCTCCTGTGTTGGTGCTTTCGTTGCTGGGTTCTTAACTACAGATTTTATACTCCATTTCTAATCCATTGGGCTAAATGGTAACATATTGGACTGCGTCCAAGAAGATTAACAAGCCCACGACACCAAGCGTGCTTAGGGACTGATTTGCAAGGATTTCGAGTTAATTATCTAAGTTACCTCTTGAAAAATTTTAATTTGTAATAATATATTTCATAGTTTATATATTATAATAATAGAATTTTTAAATTTTAATTTGTAAGAATGTCATTTACAGAACTATGAAATTTAAAAATGTTATATTAATGACAGTAGAGACCCATATGGAGATCTCGAGTGGAGACCCTTAGAGACCTTCAGTGGAGACTCCTGAAAACCATTAAAGACATTCAGTGGAGACCTCTGGAGAGTCTAAAAACCTATAAAAACCTTCAGTGAAGACCTTTAGAGACCAAAACCCCCAGTTGAGATCCCTTGATGCCATTGGAGACTTATGGACCCTTGGAGACCAAAACCTCCAGTGAAGAACCCGAAAATAATATTTTTACAAATCAGTTTCTCTAATTTGAGATTTTTGTAAATTAATTTTTGAGATGACATTTTTTAAAATCAATTTTCTATATTATTATAAAAACGTGATTCTCCCAAGGATATAAGTCAAAATACAAATATAGCAGCAAGAATAAAATATTATCAAAGGATTAAAACTTTTCCATTTTACATGCGCACCATTTATAAAAATATGGATTTTAAAAATTCAAATTTATAAAAATATGACCTGGTTTTCATTTCAGCATTATTGGTTCTCATTCGGTTTTTATTTGGCTTTTTAAAATATAATCTAGTTTTTTATTTTGTTTTCATTTCGTTATTATTTGGTTTTCAATTTTTTTTTATTTGGTATTCATTTGGTTTACAATTTGTTTTTTTAAGAAATGACCTCTATCTTGTTTTTTTTTTTGTATGTAATGGATTTCATTTTGTTTTTATTCAATTTTCAATTTATTTTTTAAATTACAAACTATTTTTCATCATGTTTTCATCCAATTTTTATTTATTTTTCAATTTATTTTTTTATTTGGTTTTAAAACACTGAAAAGAAAGAAAACGGAATAAAAGCATAATAAAAAATTTTTGAAGGAAAATCTGGGCCCCACCTCATCTGTTTGCTTATCTTTAAAATGAGTGATAAAAACAGAGGACATATACATGAAAATCAGAAGTTTTTTTTTAACAAGAAAGTTTTTTTTCTGGACTATGAAGATATTGCTTCTATTGATTTAAATCAAAAGTTTAGAAAAGTGAAAAGCAGAAATTTATTTTGTAAATGGGAAAACATTTCACGCCGACCGCATACGCTGCATAATTTCCCCTGCCAACTGCAATGTTTTTTGAACTTTGCACACTAGCATATCACAATGTAGCAGTTAGCATAGCCCCTACATTCGACAGACAAATTAAGGGTTTGTTTAATAAGTAGTGGCATATAGTATGTATTGTATTTTTTGTATAACTAATTTTATCAAAAAACTTGTCATTTTTTCTTTTTTTTATTATTAATTCATTATCAATCTTTACAAAATCTACAAAATTTATTAATCTTTTCAAAGAAGTAATAAACAAGTAAGGGTAAAGATACCGTATATAGTTCTTGTGCGAATAATAATTTTACATGTATTTGTACCCTATCAAAAGAGCACTAGCCCTCTGGGTGGGGGGGGGGATGCAAGTCCCAAGTTTGCAGGCCCGGGTTCGATCTCTCAGGGGAGTGTTGTCAGTCTTACGTGAATTTTGGGTCGGCACTAGAGCTTGCTAGATAACTTTCAAGGTCACTGGCCCAGACGAAGTGCTGCGATGACTACAATTGTGTACAGACCCAAGTTCACTGCCAGTGTCAATTATGACTTTTGAAACATTCCGTAAAGATGAGTAATTTCTGTATAGTAATACTCAGTAAAAATATGCTAGTACTGGTCACCCATGACTTTAAAAAAAAAAGAGCACTATCATTATTGTTCCTATGTATAGATACGGTAATACTTTGATAAATAATGTGTGGTCAATGATATTTTGACATCTTTTATTTGTCAGAAAATAAAGTCCTGACAGATTCACTTATCCAAGAAAAAGAAAAAATGTCCTGAAAGATTCAAGACCTGGTATCACTTTCCAATTAACCATGCCAAATACAAAAGCGAAAAATGTTACTGCTTGAGAAGCTAAAGGTGAAGTCGAGCTTGCACTGCCAAGTTTGATAGTTTAGAGTTGCTCATGTACATAAAAACATAGGGCCTTTTATCTTATTTAGGGCTTCAATTATACGGAGTTAATATTGCTACCTAGCTTTCTTTTTTGTTCAACATAGCTAGAAGTACTGTGCAGCTTCAACATTTTTTTTGTCAGAAAAAGATGAGTCAGAGACGACCAGTAGTGGTATATTTCTGTTAGACGTTACCATGTAGACATTACTTTTTGTGACAGAATGTTCGTTGCTCGGTAAGGTGACTAAGGGACCATCACCGCAGTACCTATCAGGAGCCAAGGCCTTGTAGGTAGGGTTGAAAATTTTTGACACGACCCGTTTAAATGACACGACTCAACACAAAGTTAAATGGGTTGAACTCGTTTATGATATGGAAAAAAATGAGCTTAAACAGGTTCAACCCGTTTAACATAACCGGGTTAAACAGGTTAATCTGCTTATGATACGACACATTTATGACATGACCCGATTACAAACCCTAACTATAAATTTTTTTTATAAAATATTTAATTTATTATTTTTATTATATGTATAAAGATTATTAAAAATGATAGTTATGTTTATGGAGAATGAAATTTATTAAAAAAATGCTTAATATTTTATGTTGAGAATTATAACTTTTTAATGAATTTTGTAATTTTAATTGTTTTGTATTTGGTTTACCTTTATTTAGAATATTATTGTGTTGGTGGATATTATAAACCTATATTTATTGTTTTAGTTGAAGCTCTTTTAGTGTTAATTTTGTATTTATTTGTGTATTATAAATAAGTTAAACGTGTTAAATAGATTAAACGTGTTAAATAAGTTAAACGTGTTAAACGAGTCTTATCGTATTAAACAGGTTAACATGTAACACATGACTTGTTAACGATAAACGGATCATGTCGTGTAACCCATTTAGTAAACGGGTCATGTCCAGATTGGAGTTAAATGGGTTTGGATCGTAAACGGATCAACCCGTTTAAAATTCGGATAGACCCATACTTTATTCTGTGATTGGTGACTCCACATGTTACTTTGCCTCTTGGTGGTTGGTGTATATATATATGGGTCCAATAGTTTACATCTTATGGTTGATCATTGAAAAATTTACAATTCATTTATCAATTCTTAAAACTGATTTAATTGGTCGTAGACCTCAATTTTCTTGAATATTCATAGCTGTAATTAATAGGTGTTCGTTCAAATTTGTGAGGACATGTTTGGTTTGGAAAACTGTTTTCCATTTTATTTTTATTCAGTTTTTTTTTTTTTTAGAAAACTGAATAATATTTGAAATTTTTTAATTTTTTGAATAATTTTTTAGTTTCTCATTTAAAGACATTCAATTTTTTTAAAAACTAAATAGCCTCTAAGATTTTATAAACAACTCTTGAAAATGTGTGAAATAATTTTGTTGGAATATTTGTGCAATTGTGCAATTCATCTTGTCATTTACAGATAATAATTTCCTACAATCAGATGGTTGTAGGAGCTTTTACAATTTTCTTTATTAAGATTAAATATTTTTTTTATCAATGTGTAATTTTTCTTTATTAAATTTATAAAAAATTGTAATATGTATGAGAAATTATTAAATAATTATTAATCACAAAATTATATTACATTCTAATAAAAAAATATTGCACTTTGATAAGAATGAAAAGGAAGGTTGTAAGAACTTTGCAACCATCCACTTATAAAAAATTATTATTTGTCATTTTACTATATCTGAGTTCATTCTCCTCTATGTTATATTGCTGCTATTTTGACATCTGATTTGCAATAATATGATTCATCAGTTTCCGTAAATTAGCCTTACTTAGGTTTTCATTCAAAAAGAGAGGAAAAAGAAGATGATAAATATGAAAAGAAAAAGGCAATTAAGAAGATGTCACAATAGTGGGAGACAAATTAAGGCTACCAATAAACAAAAAAAAAATAAGAGAAAGAAAAAATTAAGGGTACCATAAGTATGGCATGCATATAATCCCAAAAGAAGAGAGGATGCTTCATATTTGGACTTACTTTTCTTAGCCCTAAAGTAGGTCACCTTTTGCAAAGCTGAATTAATCTATGCCACCGAACACTCTTATATTAAATTAAATTTGAGCCCTAATAATAACTATAACAACAACAACAAAGCCTCAATATAATAGTAATAAAAACATTTGCTTTAAAAAACAATAATAATTGGGAAAGCAACAGATAAATTAACTTCATTTTCAAACGTTGGTTGCTTAAGGTTACTTCCTGCCAGTGTACTTTCAGTCAATTTTTTTTTTCTTATACACTTTGGTTAACACTCAAATATAGCTTGAGACACTCAAATTGGTCACTAGGTCGATGTGTAAAAATATAGAATGCGTCATATTTTATTAATAAACAATATTTTTACCAAAAGAGGTAAATTTGAAACTAGATAACAGCAATATCTCAAGTATTTCCATGTTAATAATTATTAATTTGCAAACAAAAACATAATATCTAGAAATAATACAAATTGTTACAACTAATAAAGAAATCTTAGTACTACTATCTATGACTATGATAGAGTCTTATGAACTCTTTCTTCTTTAAACATGAGTTTCGAGTTTAAGTTCTAAGTGTCGATAAGATTTAAAAACCTCAATAAGGAGAGTTTTGTCGCTCATATGATTCTACTCAACTTGAATCTGAATAAGTCAGATATCAACTATAATTTAATTTGAAAAAAATAAAAAAGAAGAAAAAACTCAAATAAATGGATAAGTGTACAAGTAACAGATCCCCTGTTTTTCTATTCCACTCCCTGCGAATTTATCAAGAAAAATATATATGTTGCTAGTGTTGAAGGCTAATCTGTGGTAGGGATTGGATCATATCATACCCTCTTTGACCCACATTTCCGATATAGAGTGGAATTTTTAGCAAATTTTTCTTAATTAAAGATGTGGCAAGTTGGAAGTTGAGATTCTATTTCCAACTAATTGTTCCAACAAAATGATAGTTGTATCAGCCACAACAAATTTGAGTTAACAAATCACTGAATATCTTGGTCAAGAACAGTGTGCATTGGTCACATACGGACATGTGCATTGCCCTACATGTACAGCAAAATCGAAAATATTGTCTCCCCAAAATTGGTGTCAAACAGGTGGCTACAATTTTGCCCTTTTTTTTTGCCAGAACGATTTTGTGTTTTGTTGATAGATAGTGGCTTCACAGTTCGTTAACACGAACGATTTTTATAGAAAAAAAACTCTCTATTTTTATTAGTTTCTTTAACATGAATGATGCGAATTTAGAATTACATATTTGGAGGTGAATAATAAATATCATATATGCATATCAAAATTTATTAAACTTGAATTCGACACCTTTTCTTCGATAGATTGATTTCGACACCTTATCTCATAAAATTCTTCCGTAAATAATTTTTCATAAAAAAATGTCAATAATTTTTTAAACGTAACCGATTAATTATGTGGTATTTATATTAATCTTAGAATTTTTTTTTGAAGGCTGGAAGGTTATATAGCCCCTATTAAATCCGTAAATAGATTCTGGTTTTCTGAAAAAAAAAAAGGAATTATTTTATCCATATTTTAACCACTTAAATTATATTATTTTTTTGGGTGATAGCATACTAGTTTTCAATGAGGTGTATAATCAAGCCGAACCGCTCGGCTCAGTCCTAATTTTCATTTAGCATTGCACCATGGTTTTTTCTATATTTTTTTTGTATTTAAAAGATTTAAATTTCAAGAATTATGACTTATAAAAAAAATGCTTCCATTTAGAAAGTTATTGTTGATTTAGACAGTGGAGACTTTGAATTCGAACTGACTTCGTTGCCAATTAAGAAACAACAAGTTTCAAATATTCTCCATTATTTTCCATCCATATAATCGTGCAATGTCTATTCCATGCTTTCTTCACTTATTATGACCACTAAATGAAAAGAAAAAGGAAAACACCCGCAAGGACCAGAATAAGATCTAAGGGTTCTTCATAACATGACATCTATACATCTTGACAATGAAACAAATATTCTTTTATATAGTTACATTAATAACTAGGAAGATCAGATTTTTGGTGTGGTTTTTTCAACTGTTAGGTTAGAAATCAAATTTTATCAAATATTAAGTATTTAAATTTTAATAAACCTTATAAATTGTTTAAATTATCACTATAACGAGTCGACTGATCAAGTTAAACCGTATATATACATGATCTTTCTTTTCTCTTTCTAGATTAAAACGGTCCAAACAAAAAAAGAAAAATAAATATATTCCGAAATCGAAATGCGCTGACTAGAAAAAAAACAAAGCATATGTAATGATAAATATATTAATTATATATGTATGTGAATTTAAGAAAAACAAATGGAGAACTTGAAAACAACATATAATTGTTAGCCGAAAGCAAAGGAGGGAATTTCCTGTGTATTGTATTGGCACAATTTATTAGAAAATTCTTACCTACTCCTGATGCATATTTCAACACTTGCATTAAATAAATTAACAAATAATACGTAAATTAATAGACCTTATTTTGACAAAAAAAAGAAAAAAAATAAAACCTACTAATTCACGTATTACTCATTAATTTAGCTAGTACATATGTGAAAACATGTGTCACGACCCGTTTCTGGGACCGCGACTGGCGTACGAGGCGAACCGTCTATAGAAGCTCGACTCATCTCGCACAAGGCTCAGAGAACAGAAACCACCCAAATTCATATTATTAATCAGCTTATTTACCGTATTAAACATTTTTAGCAGAGATACGTTTTTTCAAAAATAATAGTCCCGAATATATAATTACAATATAATTGTAATAACAAAATACTAAATAATAGTTTAAGTAAAACCGTTAAACATTTGTTTAACAAACGCAAGTCCATAACCCACTATCCAATGTGGAGCAACTAACATAATACAATTCGGCCCGAACAATAGGACACTCACTAAGCGCGGAAGAACCAAACGTCCACTATCAACTACCTGAAAAATGATGTAGAACAAAGATAAGAAAAATAAAAGGGTAAGATTCTCTTGTGAGCGAATAACACAAAAGAGCGGCACATGCTCCTCAAAAGGGTTTTGAAAATATTTTTGAAAACTACCACATGCATGTATATATCCAAATAATATCGTATATATATACACTCGTATATATAAATAGATTATTTCAAAAATCCACTTTGCAATCCTTTCGCATACAGAGCAGACAACAAACAATTACCGAAATTGATTAGATGAAGAAATTAAATAACATATTTAATTTCTCAAATCCAAAA